>BJBW01009574.1:0-49566 GCA_004320125.1 Scolopax mira | reverse complement strand
TGATGTAGTTGAAGATGTCCCTGCTCATTGCAGGGGGATGGACTGAGTGGCCTTTCAAGGTCCCTTCCAACCCAAACTGTTCTGTGATTCTATATCGATCTTTATGATGTAGGTGCTATTGCAAAAATTGTCCAATTTTGACTTTTCATCATCAATGTCCAAACTTTTTAAAGGGCAAATACTTCAGATCACAGGTTTTAATAGTTATTAGAGCAGGAATAGATAAGGAAAGATGAAAACATTTCAACAGAATCCTTGTTCTCAATCTGGTGTGTCAGGATAGATTTTTACATTCACCAAGTATTGATTTTGTTTTGGTTTTTTTTTTTTTTTAAATAAAAAATTAATTCCATTCTGTTATGGGAGATCAAGAGATTGGATTTTTCTAAAGCTTCTGCAAGTTCATGTGAAAAATCATGTGAAATATATAATAGACTGAATGCTGACAACTGATACGCCAGCAACAACTGGAGCCCAATAATCCCACTGTACTTCTGCAAATCTCCCACAGAAACATATCCTTAAAAATTGCTCTGGTAATCTTAATTTTACACCACTTTCCTTATCTAAAAAATTTTTCCTTTTTAATTAAAAATGATGTGAGTATACAACCTACACATACGGAAAGTGGACATCATTACCTTTTTTAGATAGTCACTGATACTTTGAAAGCTTCATTATGGTTTGCCATGCTATGGATAACCATACTGGCCATCAGAGTATGGCAGTGGGAGGACTGAAAATTCATATTAACCATTTCACAAGCCTGATGATGCCTTGAAGGTCCTACAGTCTAGACAGCTACTTGAAGAGGAAATCAAACTCAGGTAGGATGAAGAGGCTTTGCTGTGGTCAGACAGTGGATTCGTGTCTGAGCTAAGAAGAGAGGCAAGGTCCTGCCTCCCCACTCCAGACTGCAGGTGTTGGACCATATGAGGCAGCCCTTCAGGACAGATACCTTTCTTTTGATTTTTCAATTTGTACATTAGCTATTTGGGCATTTTGAAGCCTGCAAAAACGAAGGAAGCAACTGCTTTTAGAGGTGGGGTTTTGCAATAGCAGGAAAACCCATAGAACTCTTCTTTCATTTTATCGTTACTGGTGATAAATGTATTCTGATGGACTACTCGGTTTCTCATTCATGGTGATATTTAGTACATTCCTTTAATGGTTGGTGATGCACAAATCAGTTTTAATATCAATAATGAACAATTTGGATAGCATTCAGATTCAAGATCTGCCAAAAAAATTTGCTACATGTCAGGATTTATCGAGTATAATACAATGAGGTTGCCAAAGAGGCTGGAGTTCCTTCAGCAGAAAAGTAAACAGATGGTCCCAGGAAAGTGAGCACATTCTTAAACACTGAATTGCATTTGGACAGAATGGAGTCACATCTGCCAAAGCTTGCTGGCCAGAAGTATGGCGGAAGGGAGCCATCAGAAACTAATGTGACATTCTTCAAGCTCTTTCACTTAATATTGATATTAGTAATCTAATAGGAATGTTCCAGAATTGCCAGGTGTCCTTTCGGTTGGCCAATTTGGGGGAAGGAGACATGATTAACAGTTAGTAACTGGATACACATATGCACTGCAGTCTGAAGTGCTCATTGCTAAATATATCCTTTTAGGTCATCCATGTCCACCTGGCCTGGAGCTAAAATGGTAGACGCTCCTCATTTCGAATAATCTGTTTCTGATTTCTGCTACCAGAAGCCAAAAGATAATCTTGCAAATGTGCACGTCCCTCTGAAACACCGGCTTTGAGAGAAGCCACCGAGTACATAGCACAATTATTCTGGAGATCTTCTCAGGCTTAGCAGAGTCAGGGGCTCAGGATCAGGGGTCAGGAGATATAGGGAGCAGAGTATGTTAGGAAATACATATAGATTGTGTGAATGTACAAACACGTGGTTGTATGGATGCTAATGTATTTGGGCTTGTGCAGTACTTTGTAAATACACACTGCAGTGTAAGGGAAAAGACTGACTTGTTCTTCAGCTGCCTTTGCAGAGCAGCCTGGGAAACCATCCAGGGTAGGCCTGGCTGTGAGGAAGACACAGCCTGGTTCAGGCCAGCTCTTCAGAGGTGTGAGATAGGGTTCTAGCTCTTGGTCTAGTTTTGCAAAGAGTAAAAATGTCACTAAATCTGCTCTGTGGCTCAAAGGAGTGGGGACATCTCCAAGAAGAGCAGATTGCTCAGAGCCCCATCCAATCTGACCTTGAGCATTTCCAGGGATGGGGCATCTACTACCTCTCTGGCAACTTGGGCCAGTGTCTCACCATGCTCAGCCTAGAAAATTTCTTCCTTATATCTAATCTAAATATACCCTCTTTTAGTTTAAAGCCATTACCCCTTATCCTATAACAACAGCTCCTTCTAAAAATCTTGTCCCCATCTTTCCAGTAGGCTCCTTATAAGTACTGATAGGCCACAATAAGTTTTCCCAGAGCCTTCTCTTCTCCAGGCTCAATTATAATACATATTATAATGCAGGGATCATAATAGTTACGTTATGGGGCTTTTACAGAACTTAATTCATCAATAAATATGAAATGTGAGGTCCTTGTTTGGAAGGATCCATAGGAATGCATGACCTGGGCATCGCTGTGAATCGTGGGAAGGCTATCACGCAGCCCCGAGTGTCATGGTTAATCAGTTCTCAGATGATGCCAAGAGAAAGGGGAATTTTAAGCTTCATCTTATCTCTATTTTCTGGGTACACCTTTGGGTAAAAAGGACCAATGGTGCATCTTCTCTAGATACTGGGAGAAGGCGAGAGAGTTGGGTCTGTGCAAGGTGTGAGCTTTCTCCCCGGGGGAGAAGATGCTGTGAATTGTACCTGCCTCAGAGATCTCTGTGCTGTGGCTGTTCCTCACCTTCTGTTTTGTTGTGCAGAGTTAATGATGTTTTAGGCAATACACACTTTTGCCTTGATTATCATATATATATATTTCTTATTCCTTGGGATCAAGTGGTTTTTCCCATCGCAAGGCTCACCACTGCCAGGTCCTTTTTCTACCTCTTTGTGAAGGAGTCCTAGGGCAGGTGAATTCATCCTCCACACCCACCCAGCAGGAACCTCACCCCTCAGGCTGTGTTAACCTCCAGCACGTTTGTGTTACAGGCAAAAACCCTCCAAGTGGCAGCGCTCACAAACTGGGTGCAACGAGCCCTTTCATCCTCTCCCTGCGGCCCCCGCGGTGACAAACGCGGCATAAACTGATGGAGCGAAAACCTCCCGCTGCCATCGGGGGCGAGGGGGGGATGCTCAGCACCTTCTTCCCCCTAGAGGTGCCACAGCAACTCCCCCGCCAGCACGAAGGGGATCAAATCTTTCAGTCCATCATCTCTGTGTGTAATGGGGAAACATTTTCTGGCCCGTGTTTATGCAGGAAGTCAGACGATACGATCGTAACGGTCCCTTCTGGCTGCAAAATCTATGACTATCCCTCTGTGCTTACTGGGGTGTTTCATGTATGTGTAGTGAGCCTATTTCATCTCTGGTTTAACTCCGCTGACATCAGTGAGTTACACCAGGGATAAATTTGGCCTTGTCACTGTGTTTTGTACTGTAATTCAGTTCCTCCTTTGTTTAACACTTTTGGCAGCTTAATATATTATAAGTGCCGCGTACGTATAAAATGCATTTCTTTGAGCAAAGAAAAATATGCTAATATGCATATTCCTACTTTGTCTCTTTCTTGTTACCAGTTAATCAATCACACAGAATGTTTGTGACACTTATTAAAGGGAATGAGTAGATAAAAGCACATGACTTTCATTTATGAGACCCTGATAAGTTGGAAATACAAAGGCTCTTACCAAAGGGAGTCAGTGTATACTAATGGGTAGAACAAAGAGCCGAGAATGAAAAAGACATTGAATGTGGATCCTGGTTCTATTAACTCCCTTTGTGATTTTGTGCAACTGAGCTATTCCCCGCACTTTGTATGTGTGACCAGCTCCAATCTGGAGCCCGTGCTTCAGCTGAATATCATTAGGCCAATCATTCCTTTAAATAAAATACTTCTCTGCTGTCAGCTTGTAATTGCTATCAACCAGAAATCCAGTTTAAAATCCTGGAGCCTGGATATGGGAAGATTATGTTTTTAGTCTGCGTTCAGATGCAGCTTCAAAAGAAAAGCACATCCCAAATGCTGTGAATATTCCTTATTTTTTTTGCTCTTTTCATTTCCTTGTGTATTCGGATTGAGTGTCCAAATCTGCAAATCTTTATTCCACCTGGCTGCACGGTATAAACTGAGCAACCTGCTCTTCAGTTGAAAACTCCGAGGCTTGAGATAAACAAACCCCTGGAAATAGCAAGTTGAGGAGCAGAACAGATATTGATCCGCCACACGGTGTTTCTCAGAAGGCACTGCTTTCCTTTTCTGAGGGCCTTTGGGAGAGCAGGAATGCTGTCCCTGTGCTCTGCTGCAGACAATAGCGGCGGGGCCAGGGATGCTGGCTGCCTTTGGGAGGCTGGCAGGACCAGTAGCACTCCAGCCCAGTTGCCATGGGGTTGTCCAGGTGATGGTTATTACAGCGTGTCTCAGCGCAAGGGACCCCGGTAACCTCCAGAGACTCATTTCCATTTTATACACGCTTCTCCTTACACCTCCTGACTCCACGTGTCCCCATCCTGGGGTGGGGAGAGAGGTGGCAGACATCTGAGTGTCATGAGCAACGTTGTACAAGCAAATCTTGACCATGGGCTTGGTTTTGAGGCACAGGCCCATTTCTGGGGACGCATGAATTCAGTGCCACGGGACATCAGTGCCCCCACTGCACCCACACGGGGGGTCGGTCCCGGGGCTGCCCTCGGCGCTGCTCAGAGAGGGGATCAGGGTCACAGAGCTGAGGAAAATAAAGATTTTATGGGCTTGTTCTTGGATTGCTTTTTCCTTACATTATTTCCTGTAGGCTGCGACATAGCTTTTGAAAGGCAAATGTTAAAAATGGCCTCTGAGAAAAACAGGGCTTGCCTCTGCAAGTTAATTTAGCAGTTGAGTGTATGAGGTGGTGACAAGTGGCAGCGCACACTTAACTGTACCACAGCCCCCCCGTCTGAAGGCTGGCCCTCCAGTAACCATGGAGGCCAGGAGCCCTCTTGCTGGGGCATTTGGCTCCTTCAGAAGGAAGGTTGAGAATGTGGCTGGGGAGGTTCACCCCCAGGGAGATGAATCAACCGCTTGGCCTTGAGCTTCTCAGAGGCACCTCCAGCTGGTGGAACGATGCCTCATGCACGTGGTGCTTCTCCCCGGGATGAGCGTGGAAGAGAGGTGCAGGTCCTGGGGAGAGGAGTGGGTTTTTCATTGAGTCACAGATGAGTTTGGGTTGGAAGGGAAATTAAAGATCATCCAGTTCCAACCCCCTGCCCTGGGCAGGGACACCTCCCACCAGAGCAGGTTGCTCCAAGCCTCATCCAGCCTGACTTGAACCCCTCCAGGGATGGGGCAGCCACAGCTTCTCTGGGCAACCTGGGCCAGGCTCTCACCACCCTCACAGCAAAGAATTTCTTCCTGAGATCTCATCTCAAACTCCCCTCTTTCAGTTTATAATCATCCCCCTCATCCTATGGCTCCCCTCCCTGATCACGAGTCCCTCCCCATCTCTCCGGGAGCCCCTTTTGGGACTGAAAGGGGCTCTAAGGTCACCCTGGAGCTGAACCCAGCTCTTCTCCAGACTGAACCCCCCCAACTCTCTCAGCCTGTCCTTCCAGCAGAGGGGCTCCAGCCCTCCCAGCATCTTCATGGCCCTTCTCTGGATCTGTTCCAACAGGTCCATGTCCTGTCTGTGCTGAGGACTCCAGGGCTGGATGTAGCGCTCCAGGGGGTTCTCCCCAGAGCAGAGCAGAGGGGCAGAATGCCCTCCCTCACCCTGCTGGCCACGTTGCTGGGGATGCAGCCCAGGATACGGGGGGGTTCTGGGTTGCCAGTGCATATTCCTGGTTCATGTTGAGTTCCTCATCCACCAGCACCCCCAAGTCCTTCTCCTCAGGGCTGCTCTCAATATAGAATCTGAAAATCTATTCATTCAAAGCTGCAGCACTGCAATAGCACACGGTACCATAAATATGGTTCTTAGGTGGCTGTATGAAACATATGCTGTTGTAATTTTGACTTCTTTGTATATTTTCTAAATTCGTCCCTTTTGGTAAGAACAATTATGTTATAAAGTTTGGAAACTGAAGAGAAGCACGCAGTGTAAATGCTCAGGAATGACTAATTTTGAGCATTTTTTACAACAAAGAAGTTCAAAATGCAGTTAAAGGCTTGACTGTTAATGAATGAAAAAAGTAATTTGGATACTACCAGCAGGGCAGGAGGTACTTCTATTAGGTAAAGCAATGCAAAAGTTTGGCATGAGTTCAGTAATAATAAAAGAGCAACTATAAAGAGTTAATTATCTCTGATCCCTAAAGGAAGTATATCTTTCCTATCATCATTGAGGCCCTTTGTAGTGCAGTGTTGGGAAAAACACAGCATTCTGGCTGAGAGCCCAACACCTGGCCTGGGAATCATGTTTTACAGTGGCCAAAGACCATCAGATTCTACTAGACAGAGTGCTCATAATGTGAAATTGGTGCTGAAGTTACCTCATTAGTAGCACCACAAGTAAACTCCATGGCATTCTTTTATGGAGAAAAAAACAAAGACAAGAGGCTTGGAGTCGTGGTGTTTTCCGGGCTTTGATCTTTAAATAAAAGTCCTAAATAAAAAAGAAAGGTACGGCTGGTGTTGGCCTAACCCTTCCTTGTCAAGTCCTCCCCACTGCAAAAATGGGGAATAAAACCATACAGGCTCTCTCATCCATGTTAAAAAAGGGGAAATTGAGAAGAAATAGATACTGTAGAGCTATTTGGATAATGCTCCCTGTTCTACCGTTTGCTCCAGCCGAACATTTCTAGGTTTTTTTTGGCCATGAACCCAGATATTGGGGAGAGATTTTGCTTCAGGTGTAGCCTGTCCCAGCGGCGGTGCATCGTGATTTGGGGTTCTGTGTCAGCCTTTGGTGCTCTCTGGGTGACAGGGGCTTGAACAGAAAGCTTTGTGAGTGCCTGTGTGTGTGTGGGTGTGGATAAAGCAGAGAAGCAAATGGTACCAAAAAAAATGAATCCCCCCAACATCTATGGAGCACGCATCCAAATGCGTGTGGGATCAGTAACAGGCTTAAAATTATACACCTGTGAATATATTCTGTGTGTTATAAGTTGTTTCAGGTTGGGGATTTCACTGGCTTCCCCAGGTCCAGCAGGGATGAAGCCTCTTGGCTGAAAACAAAAAGAGGCACATAAAGGAAAGCTGCAAGATCCTTTACAAAGAAATAGCCGTGTTTTGGGGTGGTTTTTTTTGCTGTTTTCCAGCTGAATGGTCTCATCATGTTTGCATTACCTGGATAGCAATTAACCTGTAGCCTTCTAAACCTCCCCAGCGTTACGCCACCGCTGCGTGGCCCTGTGAGGGCAGAACAGCCAAGGGAGGTTTCAGCAAGGCTGATGATTTTAGCAAGGTTTATACATTTCTGGCACCAAGGAGGGGGCTGCAGCTCCCTCCCTGTGCTGGTCCCCAAGCGTGGGTACTGGGAGCCACAGCAGCTCCATGGGGTCCACTGGGAGAAGTGAAGAGCATCATCCGTCACAGCCCCTTGGAGGGAATGGAAAAGGGCAGCAAATCTGATGGTTAGGGCAGTGTGGTCCTGAATCAGGACTCATCGACTTGATGGGGGGGAAGAAATAAAAGGCAAAAAAGCAGGTAGTTTCTTTAAATGTGGAAAACAATTTCTGTAGCAATTTGCTTTTCTAGAAAATATTCCTTCTTTAAAAGCAAATGAACAAACCAAATAATTTAAATTGCTGGGAACATTTTACAAACCTAGAGCGAGTCTTTCCCAAAACAGCATGAAATGTTTCATGTAATATATATGAAATATATTGTAAGGATTTTGCTTCATCTGCCTCTGTTCAGAAATTCAAGTCGGAAAGCAAGGCCGCCCTTTATTATGCATGCCAGCCAACAAGTCCCTTCCATCCTTTAATAACTGTGTCACAACACCTTTTTCAGATGCTTGATGGTATAACGCAGAGGTTAATTGGTTATGGAAATAGCTGCTAATGTTAGAAGTATGAGGGTAATTTGTTCCCCCGAGCGGGAAGAAGATGAGGTGGCTGTGATGAGGCACGTGAGCTGTTGCATCCCCCCCAAAGGCTGATCTCCCTGCTGTACCCACCACTGTGGCCATGGGATGCTCTCCTGGCATGTGCTGGTGGCCTTCCCCTCCACCTGGGCTCCCCAGCCCTCTCCCTAGTACTCCACGGGCTGCCATGCTGGAGGGGGAGAGCTCACATCCATGCTTCTTGGTACCTTCTAAATCTCCTGAGAGGAGCAAGTGAGCCAGTCTTGCATGAGCCCCCATCCCTGAGGACATCTGGGAGGCTGCATCTCTCCTGCCCAAAGTCAGTCTGAGGATGACAATGCTGCCTGCATTGCATTGCCAAGGGCATGCTCTGCACTGCTTCCAAAACCAAGTTTCCCATGGGCATGAACAGCAGCCAGGTACAAGCTTTTTGGCCATGGGTTTGGATCCCAAGGAATGTCCTCCTTGAGCTGGTATTTTCAGGTGACCCCCTGTGTACCAGCTGGGCAGCTCCCAGCCCGGCCCCACAGTGACAGTGTACCCTGTTTTGGCGAGCTCTGGTGTTGCTTAAAGCCAAACCTTGGTTTGGCTCATTGTCCCTGGTCCGGAGCCCTGGGGGAAGGTGACCCTTGGTCCACCATAAGGGAGGAGGCTCGGTCCCTGGTCCAGGTGGAGCCTCTCCACCCCCGTGGTGGAGGTTTGCCGGCCACTGATGGCAGGCACAGCCTGATAGATGATGCACGGGGCAGCAAAAGGGCTCATAGCAGTGTTTGGAGTGATCTGGACACATCCTGGCAGGACCTGGCACCTACACAGAGAAGGTCTTCCTGCCCTCTGGGATTCATTAGGACTGCTCTTTGAGTTCACATCATGCTGTAACACCAGTTTCTTAGTTCCTCTTTGTTCCTCTATTCTATATTCACCCGTGGTTTAAATTAGCATCCAAAGTGTAGCAAGTACCACTACAGCACCACTGCAATACTGGATTTTGCAAGTTTTCCTTGCTTGGTAATAAGGGACATTTTATTTTGGCAAAGGAAGAGTTAACAATCCCCATAGACATACTTATGTTTATAACATACTCATCAAAAGCTTTTAACCCAGAATAACATTTACGTGAAGGCTGCAGAGCTCCATCATGCTGCTAATGCTTACAAGATTTCCCTAAACACTTTTCCGGCAGCTCTTCTCATGGAGAGAGTCCAGGGGGAATAAGTGGGCTCTTACACCCATCCTTCCCAGGGACACCATTGCTGGTCCAGCCTTCTCAGATCCTCACCCACCCACAGAATCACAGACTGGCAGGGGTTGGGAGAGACCTCTGGAGATCATCTAGTCCAACCCCCTGCCAGAGCAGGGTCACCCACAGCAGGTTGGACAAGAACAAATCCAGGTGGGGTTTGAATGTCTCCAGAGAAGAAGCCTCCACCCCCTCTCTGGGCAGCCTCTGCCAGGGCTGTGCCACCCTCGAAGGAAAGAAGTTCCTCCTCATGTTGAGATGGAATTCCTGTGTTCTGGTTTGTGCCCATTGCCCCTTGTCCTGTCTCTGGGCACCACTGGGAAGAGTCTGACCCCATTCTCTTGACACCCACCCTTTAGATATTGCTCAGCATTGATGAGATCCCTTCACAGTCTTCTCTTCTCCAGGCTGAACAGCCCCAGGTCTCTCATCCTTTCTTCAGCAGAGAGATGCTCCAGTCCCTTGATTACCTTTGTAGCTTCTGCTGGACTCTCTGCAGTAGTTCCCTGTCCTTCTTGAACTGGACCAAATAATCCAGCTGTGGCCTCACCAGAGCAGAGTAGAGCAGAGGAGGAGGATGACCTTCCTCAACCTGCTGGCTGCACTCTTTTTAATGGAGCCCAGGAGACCATTGGTCTTCTTGGCCACAAGGGCACATTTCTGCCTCATGGGCAACTTGTTGTCCAGCAGGAGTCCCAGGTCTCTCTCTGCAGAGCTGCTTTCCAGCAGGTGACCCCCTAACCTGTACCAGTTCATGGGGCTGCTCCTTCCACCTCGGTCGGGTGGGGAGCTGCAGGGGTCCCATGCTCCAGCACGGGCTGGTCCAGGGTGGCTGGAGGGATGATCCTGGGCTGGTGCAAGAGGATCCAGCTCACTGGATCTCACATGCCTTGATGAGGAAATGGGGAGGCAGATGTTTGAGATTTTGCCCCCAAGACAAAGAGCTCGGGCGAGTGCCACCCTTCCAAGGACGGGACATGCACTGCTGAGGTTTCCTTTATCCAGGAAAAAACCTGAAGGCTTCTGCCATTTCATTCACCCTTTTCAAAATGCGAGAGTCAACAAAGCTCCTCTTCCCTCTGACTTCCCTCCTTCCCCAGTCCAGTAAATAATGGGCCACTTAAACAGCCGCATTTCCCTTGATGACAATTTATTGCAACAGAAGCGCCATTAATTTGGCTGCGTGAGTTCCAGGTGGGGCTGTGCTGGAGCAGCGTGGGCTCTCTCTGCCAAAATGGCCCTGCTCCCCAGCCCCCAGGAAACGAGCTGGCACCCGAGAGGCACCGCGTCCCTCCGGCTGAAAACCTCAGCTACCGAGGCAGGGGGGGGGGAGTTAATTTCTAGCCTTTTTGCACTTCAGAGTATTCCAGACATTAAATTGCCAGGCTGGACCTCTGAATTCAAAATGCAGCCAGTGCGAACCGATGGAGCCAACAGGATTTACATGAAGTGAGGATCAGGCCCCCAGTGTGTACTCCACACCACGGGAATTCTTACCTGGAGGCACCAGCATATTTAGTCCTGACATCACAGGAACATTACCTACCTGTAGCAGCTAAATTTACACACCTCCCCAACACCTTTAAGATGCTTTATAACCTTGAAAATCCCCTGACAACAAATATTCTCCACGAGCATATGCCAGCAAGGAAACGGTGCAGTGTAGCCGTACCAATTAAGACTGAACATTTCATGCGTCCCTGGTATTTTTTTTATTGAGGTACTGTCTATCTTTTTAACTACGTTTGTTTTTATTGAAGCAAAAACCTGCCCTTTCAGATGAGCAGGCTGGTCTATCAGAGCTGACATTTAGTGGAAAACAAAGTGCAGGCGTGAGAAGGTTACGAGAGCTGGCACATGTTTTAGCCCAGATTAGCCCATAACAGAACTGGACTCATCTAGTTTTACTTTCAAAAAAAATCCTCCTGTCAGTAAATTTTGTCCTGCTTGTGAGCAGAGCAGGAGGCCAGAGCAGCAATGGTGCTCCACAGCTGTGGAAAATAAGGGTTTGGGATTTATTCCATCATATCTGCTCCAGAATGGATAAAGCAGATCAGGGCTGGGCACAGTTGTAAGCTCGGTGGGTAAGTCTATGGAGGCTTTATGTTCTTGCACGTGAGAACACGTTTGGTGTGCAACCTGGGGGTCCCTCTCCAGGACTGAGTGTGCTCCCCACTGTCCTCCCTCCTGTCCTTCACACCATCACCCCGTATCCCAGCTGCTCCACTGCCACCTGGCCCAGGCAGTGGCTTATTTCTGAATAACCTCTGCTCCAGGGCAGTGTGTTATCTCTGTGTAATCTCTAAACAACCGCTGCTCCCAGCAGGATTCAGGCTGTGGGCACTGAGCACCTCCCAGACTGTCCAGTGGGTCCATTCCACCTGGCAGGACACGGTGTTACTGGGTACTGATTACAGGAAATTTGGCCATAAAACCCCCATCCTCTGTTCTCTCTCTCCGTGCAGCTGCCATTGGGATTGGCAGGAACTTCAAGCTTTCTTCACTGCGGGTTTCTAATGGCCTTTTTGGATCACTGTAGGTAAGCAGGCTTTATTATCCATGTCCAAATAATACTAAATTAATTATGCAACCTTAACTTGTGCAGCAGATCTCCGATTGCAATCATGACATTTACTAACCATTTTTCCTGGCGTGTGTTATTTGCATCGTACGGTCAGACATTGGCCCCCAGCTCCTTTCTGTTCCAAAAGACTGTCCCAACCCCAGGCAAGCTGCAGTGGAGCTTGGTGTGGAGATAAAGTAGGAGTCAAACTGAATTAATGGCAGGAGAGTGGGTCTTGAAACTATGGAGCAAGCGGGCTTTGCGGTAGTGGGTATTAGGGAGGGACTGGAAGAGAAGTGGTGTCTCCCCAGCTGTTGGTAGGAAGTTTTTTTTAGTGAAGGAGCTACAGTGTTGGGGTTTTGGAGCTGTTGTCACTGAGTAGCGCAGTATTTCTGTGGTTCAATGGGTTTGGAACCAACATCCAGCTGATCTCAAGCCCCCGGAGAGGGAGGCTTTGTAGGTTTTTAGTGTCGGTGCCTTCCCCTCGCTCTAATGGAAAGGGCCAGTCACTGCCTGTGAGAATCCAGCTTTAGGGTTGTGCCAGAAGATGGGGAGCACAGGAACTAATCAAATCCCCAGAGTAAAGATTTTTAGGAAAATATTTGCTTCTCTAAAACTTAACATCTGAGTGTATTTTCTTTTCATACAATTGTCATTATTTGTCAGTAAATATTAATAGCAGAGATATTTAAGAGGAAGAGCTTTCCCTCTGCGATTCAGTGCCTTTATCTCCCTATTCATAAACCCAACTCAAAATTCTTTACTTTTAACATCATCATCTGTTGTCATGGAAACTATTGCAATACATAAGTACTCTTAATGACTGCAACTTCGTTGAATGGCAAGGGATCAAGATGGACTGTGATGGGGGAACACTTTAAACAGGTATATCCAGCCACAACAATTGATGGCGAGAAGTATTCAGTCTCTCAACAATGCACCAAGCACAACATTCATTTTTATGCTAATAAAATTACAGAACAGTCTTTATTGAACCTTTTGTTTATTTGGTGTATTCTTGCCTCTGAGACATTTAAGCCAGGAGGCTCTTTGTTTCCTTTAAACAAATCTGTGTAGTCCAGTTCTGAACTAGTTTTATTGGTATTTCTTGGTGAAATTGCCTACTAAGAGTTGGGGTTTACATTCCTTATTTCTTAAGTTTGTGTCTATTTGTACCTTGCTAATGAAGAAATAATACATCTGCTTGGTTTCCTGTGGCTGAGAAGCCTAGCACCGAGCTTTGCCTCTTTAGCATTTTTACACCCATATTCTCCTCAAATGACCAGTGAAAACGCATTGGCCAAAACCAGCGAGGTTTTAATTCTACAGCAACTTATACACCTCCAGAGTATAAGCAGTCCTTTAAGCCTGCAGTCCTTTAAGTCCCATACATCTCTCTGAAGCATGTACCGTTCCCCAGAAGCAGAACAGAAGGTCAGTTACAAGTTATCGGGTGGTTTTTTCCCCCTTGCTATAGCTGCAAAATGCCAGAAGAGCTTCAATTTGAAGCCTGAAGAAACTGTTATTCCTGCATCATCTCAGTGGAATGCAAAGCTCAGACAGGTCCTTAGGATGTGTAAATGTCACAGAGATTCAGGTTTGCAGAGAAGTCATTGACACTCCGGTGACAGCACAGCAGTATTTTGCTTCTGGTTCAGTACAAACTACAGACAACTTGACATTAGAGACCTTCGAATGCAAAAGCAGACTGAAATCCTACATGATCAACTGACTTTCCCTATTTACAAAAACACAGCTTTCATTTAGACACCTCTTTGGGGACAAATTGATGGAATGGAAACGGAATGGGGAGAAAAGCTGGGGAAGTTTCTGAGTCGTATGGCACTGCCTGCTCCCTGCTGAAACCTCTGAAATCCGGCTGTGGCTCCCCCTCACTACGTGGGAATGTTGGAAATGTTATTGGCACGTCCTTGAGCTCTAACCTTCAGCCTCTGCTCTCTGAACTCCCCCGGCATAAAGCACAGAGAGCCAACCCCTGTAAAGAAGAAAAGACCTCAGCAACACTTCCAGTCCTTGCTCGGATTGTTTATTTCCCTAATTGCCTGTGTTCATGTATGTTGTCTGGTGACTTTGCAATTATCCTCTTGTCTTTCTTTTGGCACGTAATAACAGCCCGGTGACCATTCTGTTAAGATGGTTGAAAGCTACTCGATTCTGCGTTTTAAAGATGTCATTTGCTAAAAATAAGACAAGATATCACAGCTCAGCTCGGAACTGCTGCGGGCCACGGGCTGAAATAATGCAAGTAAAGAGCCCAAATGCAGGTTGTGGGGTGTGTGTGTGGCCAACATATTGGGGGACTGGCAAAAGGGCTGGAGCAACGGCTTTAACTGCTGTGAAGTGAAAATATCATGACGTTCTCCCAGCTGAGTCTTGTGGAGATCAATAGACCGTGCAAATGTTGCTTCAAACAGCACAGGAGGAAAAGGGTTAATGAGAAAAAAATTGTGTCAGAGTAAGTAAAGTGTGTTCTTGCCCCAAAGAGTGACCCTCTCACCTCAATTCCTACCGGCAAACGAAGACCAAATAAAAAATGCAGGAAACATTTTGATGGCTACACTGACCGTTTTTTGATTTCCTACATGTTGGGTGGTTTTTAACCTGCTCCTGGCTGTGGGCTGTCCACAGAAGCAGCCACCCTGTACCTTCATCAGAACAAAAACGAGTGGTTCCCTGCGAGCCCAGGCTGCATCTGTCAGGGATGCTGGGGCAGAGGCTGGACTGGCAGAAGGAGGGACCATGTGAGCCCTTCTCTGCCGTTAGAGAGGACAGAGCTCCTCCTTGGCAGCTCCCCGGCCCTGGGCAGGCAGGTGGAGATGGCTCACACCTTGGGGACATGAGCACCCACCGTGATTTCCAACCTTTCAGCCACAGGAGGACTTTTGCATTTCAATTCCCACGTCAGCGGGACCATCTGGCTGGGATTGGATGAACAGCAGCCCCAGGTGACACCAAACTCCTCACCTCATGATGCTACTTGGTGAAGAAAAGTCATTGCAACACGGGGCACCAGCCTGGCAAAGCTTGGGCCAATTGGAAGACAGGGTTTACATTGCCTAATTAATTCAACTGTCATGAAATTAAACTATCATGTACTTTGATATCTGTCTGTTTTCTCAGGTGCAGTTATATTTGAAGAGACCCCACGCCTGTTTAGCTGTGATCCCTTTTGGAAATAATTGGCGCGGTTTTGATTGATAATGTGTATTCCTCTTTAAAAGAAAACACACTATTCTTCATAATCAGAGGCTGAATGCATAATGAGTGCTCTGGTGCTGCCTTTAGCATCAGGTCTGTCAAACTGCACAGTTATTTCCATATTGATGCAAACTAAGATATTACACTCCCTCATTACATTGACATGGCACATCTTTCAACAGTCAGCTTCCAATCATACGTTCCTTGCAAACAAAATTACCTTCATTTTCTCTTTTGCTACAGAAGGAACTAGCAGTGGAAATGTGCCCTAACAAGCTAATCAACTAATTTTTAGAATATGTTTGAACCATTTAATATTCTAAAAGAAAACAAGAAAAAGTTGCTAATGGGTATGCTGGCATAAACAGAAATAAATAGACAACTGGTTGACTGAACATTAGCATACTTAAGTTTTATCGAAGTCACAGTGGAATTCATTTTGCAAGTCAAAAAAGCAAGATCTATTTGTATCCATAAGCCGAACAACCTCATTTACTCTGTACGTTCTTGAGCAGATAACCTTGGTCATGAAGGTAAAAGAAAAAGAGGAAACTATCCTTTTATGAGCCAAATACTTCAGGTGATAAATTGATTTTAGTGGGACCCGAGTGTAGGGCTACTGATAATGGCCCTGCTGCTGGGAGAGAGGAGCTGGACGTTTGGTTCTGGGCTGCCATTCGGTGGGTTGGCAGGGAGCAAGAGTGTTTCCAAAGCAAAATCCAGGGATGGGAAGAAGGGAAGAGGCAGCTTTGCATCACTAAATCCCAACTCCTGTCCCAAACGGGCAACCAGCAGCAGGCAGAAGAGAGGGTGCTTTAAATGACCCACTTCAATGAAAGGGGAAGGGTTGCACAGAGGAGACTGAAAGGAACCACGGGTGAAGAATATTGCCTAGAAAAAGCATTGCTAAGGTAACAAACACCATCAGGGAAGTTTGCTGAAGGCAGGCTGAGGCCAGGAGGGGCCTCACCAGCCTGTGGCCAGGTCCCTGGACATCCCCCAGGAGCTTTGCAGGGACCCTCTGATTCCTTCAGGAAACACATCACTTGTTTTGTTGCAGGAGGTTCACAAACCCTGCAGAAAGATCATTGTTCTGCCCCACGTTGCGTGGTTTATTTTCAGAAAGGCGCTTGGTTTCATTTCCTAGCAAGATAAATCTCTGCATTTCTTACATATGTTAATTTGTTTTGAAAAATTCGTGGCAAAGCAGATTATTGTGCTGATACCGTGTTTAGCCAAACCCTCGGCATGTCCTGCGGGTTTGAGTGGGGAAGAAATCACAGTTCTTCTCTGTGCTGGCGTGTGATTGCAAAGCCCTGTCCTGAGAAGGGCCAGAGTGGTCACCGAGATGGGTTGTGCCTGAGGACAGCCCTGGGCAGTACCTTCTCCTTCAGCAACAGCAGAGCCATCCCCACGTGAAGCAGAGACTCTCCTGGTGCTGCTGCGTGACCTGGGTGTGTAAAACTTCCCACAGAGCACTGGTGCCTCCACACAACACCCTGCCTCTTCCCATAACTGCACACTCCTGGGACGTGAAGAGCACGACGTTCAGCCCAGTCTGAATCAGGAATTTGGTTCTGCACCATCAATTATCCCCACATTTCACTAAGGTCACGGGGATCTTGAAGGCTGTGAGTGGATTTAGTGTCCAAATCATAGTTGTTCCACACGCAGATCACCCTAAGGAATATGCGTGGTGATTTCCACACCTGAAACCATAATCTGGTAGCAGAACCTCATCTTTCCAGCTCTATGTCTAAAATTTGGGCACTGTATTTTGCATTTCTTTTCCTATAGGACATTTGAGAATCCAGCCCTGAATGCCGTTAGGTTAGAGTTGCTGTGAAACCTAAGATTATTATCAGCTGCGTTTCCTTACATATCTAAGGGGAAAAAAAAATACCTTCCAAAGTTGACAGTCGCATGGGAATGCACCAGACTGTTCCCTGACGTGGGATTAAACAACATACTGTGTAGCAAGAGAAACATCTGTTTGTTCTTGAGCTGAGCAGCGACTGTCTCCGATGAAGGTCCGGAAGAGGAGAAGGATGGCTGAAGCTGAAAGCTTGCAATTCAGCTGTTGGGGGAAGGAATACATCCATGCTCCTGTAGAATATTTCCTCTGGATCGTAAAAATCAGGACAGTGGCTATTCCAGCAAATACCCCAGCACTGCTGCAGCATGACAGCCAGCACATGAAACTGGAAACATTTCCATCATAAAATCACATCCTATCAGTCGAAAAGGCGGGCTAGAGAGCAGATGTCCCGAGGTCTGGGTGCATATCGTGTCCATTATGGGTGGCTGTTAGTCTAGAAAACAACAAAAAAAAGGGGGTTTCTGATGATGGAGGTGGCTCTGTTGGAAATAGAAGGGTGGGAGAAGCTCTCCCCCCTTGCTGTGACTGGGAGCCTGTGTCTCACCCCCCAAAGGGAGATGAGGATGGGGAAGGGAATGGCACGTCAAACCAGAGGTCGTGGGCAGCCAGATGAAGGAGGGGATGTGGTGTGTAATGTGGTATCATGGTTTGCAAGGAGTTGCTGTGGAGCACAGAGCTCCTTCTCTCTCCTTCCTAAGAGGTTTTGAACATGCTTCTCAGTTTGCAGATTTAGATACAAATTTGTACAAAGAAGTGTGATAACTCTCCCTGAAACCTGATTTGATTTTCTCGCTTCACTATCTTATCTGGCGTGGAGGAGATTGTAGTCGTACCAGATTATGAAGTGTTATCCTTTCTACTCAGCCAGAGAATCTCTGGACAGTCAGGCTTCCAGAGCAAAGCTTCAGATTGTCTCTGACTGGAAGTTTAAATTTTGAAGGTACTTTTCACCTGAGCGCTGACTCAAAAGATACAGACATGGAGTCCTATGCCTGGTAATTTCTTTACATAAATAACAATCCTGCAAAAGATCCCTTTAATGACATCAATTATACATAACTAAATGCACTTTAAAGACTGATTTCTTTTTTTAGGGGCTTGTTTTGAAGCGTCTGTGAATTCATTAAGAGTAATTTTCCCTTTATAAACTAAAAAGCAAGTTTCCCAGAGAAGCTAACCCCTCTGACAGGTACATTGTTCCACTTTCAGGTCTAGTTATTTACTTGCCAAATGCATCAGATACAGAGCCCCAGAATAGATACAAAAATATGTGAATTAACCCTCCTCTTTTTCCCACCTTGTGCTTTTGCAAGTGGGTTGTAGATGGAAAAGGGAATGTATCTCCCTCCCTGGGGGCTCCCCTGGTGCTGCAGGTGGCCTTTAGCCCAAGCTGCCTACACAAGGAAAGGAAAGAAAAAAATAAGAATTGAACTGACATCATTTAAAGGTTAAATAAAGAAAAGTGTGAAGGTTAGAGGTCTGTGCTTGATGTCTGTAATGAGCCATCCCCAGTCACTGGTCCCAGACTGTAAGCATCAGTACCTCCTTCCACTGTTATGGTTTGAGAGGCCCATAGCAATTTATTGTCCTTTAGACAATTATTTTATCACCCAATGACCCCTCCCCACTTGAGAAGGGAAATTGGGGAAAAGAAGGAAACTCGAGGGTTGAAATGTAAATAGGTTTAATAGGATAAGACTAAATAATTCGCAGTAATACTAAAGAACCAGTATTGGCCCCTAGGATATAAAATACAGAAGAATTATTCTCAGCCAATTATATTAGTAGGAAGTTGGGCACTCCCAGCAAATGTGGGACACTGCGAGCGCTGCGCCTTCGGGGGGAATGGAAGGGCTCAGGGCTCCGGCACCAGGACAAGGAGTTCTCTGGATCACCACCATCAATGGAGAGAGAGAACTTCCTCAGCAAACTTCCTAATTTATATTGAATGTGATGTTCATGGTATGAAGTAATGTTGGCAGCTTGTATCAAGTGCCCGGGTCTTGTTCTTCCTGTTCCCACACCTGGAAAGGCTTGAAAACACCAAGACCTCGAATCTCACACACCATTGCTGGCTATAAAGTAAATATTTTCATAAATTCAGGCACTAGGGTCCTCTAAAAGTGTGGTTTTCCCAAGCGTTAGAAGAAAAGTTAGTCCTGTGTGGCTCAAACCAGGACATCCATCCAGGTCATGTTCCTAAGAGCATCAAGACCACCTGAAAACACAGCAACTTGAGTTTTAACTCATGATGATTTTTCCATGCTCTGCTGGAAAACCTGCTGGAGCTGAGGCTGGAGCCACAAGACTTCTTCCTCCCTTCCCAATGGCAACAGGAGGTCCTGTCCAGACAAAGGGCTTGTTCCCTTGGTGGAGCAAAGGAATCCTTTCTCTTGAATTAGGTATGAAAAGCTTCATCTTGGACAAAGATCTAGACCTCAACTGTTCATGCTCCAATGGGAGAGGTCAGTTCATATTGTCCCCGTTCACAGCCCCTCTGTGCAGGGAATGGGGACAGGCGTCTGCAAGAAGAGCTGTATTAAAGACATGAGGCACTCAGAGCTCATGGACATATGGATATTGGCAGCAGAAGGAGAAGACCCCGATCATATCTTTCCCTCTGCCGTGTGAGCCACCGTTTCTACTTAAAATTTCCCTGACAATATAGAAAATTGCCATTCAGGCAGAGCAATCTGCCTGTGCGTCCTGGGTTGCTGGAGAGTATAAAATAGCAGCCAGAGCTGATAATCTGCTTGTAAACTCCTGTTTGAAAATAAAGACAATCCCATTTTACAGTAACCAGATGTTTAACAGAATATTAGTAGTTCCTAGTGCCTTAGGCTGTTGTTTTATAAAGGTCTGAAGAGGGCTTACAGAAATGGAAAATCCCCAGCGAGTGTGCGGTTCAAAGGCTGCTCGAAGCTGTGAAATTTGGTGGAATGTGGGATGGATGCCCTTTTGTTTGCACCTGCTGTTGGGTGGGATTGAATGCCGAGTTTTCTTCCATAACTTACCCAACCAAGTTTCTCTCTGCTCTGATTTTTTCCCTGTTCTTTATTATCCCATAATTGGATAACTTCTCTCCAATTTTCTCCTTGGAACACTGAAGATAAGGTTTCTGTTTAATCATCCCTCTTTAAGTACTTGCAATCAGACAGGATATTGCTGCTTTTAAAATAAGACAATGACATTTAATGACTTTCATTTCTTCCTATACAAAAGATTAATTTATATGCCGGAGTCATCTTTTTCATTGGGAAATTCTCTCCTCTCTTTTTGAAATTATTCAACCTGATTAACAACTTAATTCTCCTTTTACATTTCCGATTTTGTGGCTTTCACTGCGAGCGTTTGCTTGTCATCGTTTTACCAAGTCTCGTTTGCCTTTTGTTTTGGAATTAGTCTGAAATGAAGAAACCAGACAAGTTGTAAGGTGTGTGTGAGTGCAAACACGCTGCCACCGCTGATGGGAGGACGGAGGTGGGAAGGGTGGCTTGGGCTGGGCTGATGAAGTGGTGGAGACCATCACTGGAGAGCTTCATGAGAAGCTGTAGGAAAACAGAGAGATTCCCTTATGCAGCCCTTAGAGGCTCTAACACATTCAGGTGAAGGACTCCCGGGGTCTGTGTGTCTCCCTGGGAAAGCAGAAGCAGCACTGGGGAAGCAGCAAACATATCCCTGGTGTTATCCAGGCAATGGGGAAAGCCCCCGTGGTGGGATGCTCCGAGGGGCAGGTGGGGAAGGGAAGCATGAATGAGCCAAGAGCTGTGAGGGAAAACCAGAATACATGGTCTAGAATACACCTTGCCTGGCTGTTTTAAAATGATTATTTAACCTGATGGTTTTAAACTACTTGTAGTGTTTTAATATTCTTCTGGAGTGCTGTTGGAAAGAAAAGTTTCATCACGATGCTGTCTTACGAGCACATCATCTGGATGTTCTCTAAGCACAGACATGAAACGTTTATTCAAAGCTTTGTTCTTTCTACTGATGATTCAATGGCTAATAACCTAAATCCAAACGTAATCTTTACCTTCAAACAGGTGAATATTTGCCTTTGGTGAGGTAAACACTGTTAGGAATTTATTTTGTTTTACTGCTAATATACTTTAAGGGTATTATCATTTTCTTTACCTCGCTGGCCATCATTTTCCTTTTGCACCTTTTGGCTTTACTTAGCTTCTAACTTTTGCTTCCCTTTACTCAGCCCCTATAACTTTCTGATTTATATTTATTGTACTTGACTCCTGTGGTATTTATACATGTTCTCTTAGCTTCAGAAAAGCCTTCTCCTGCCGTTGTGGGATTAGGGTTTTTCACCATATAGGTGAAGTACCATATAGGTACTTCAGCAATCCCCATTATAAGTTATTTTTTTCTGACAAAACTCTGTTGCCCAGCAGATTTAACCCATAATTGTTTTCTGAACTGTGCAACCAGTCTTTCTAATGGACCTAATCTAGAAATATGATGTTGAAGTGAGTTAGCATAAACCGCTTTGCCGTGGGAGAACTTTTCAAAAGCTCTAATGGCTTTTTCTACACTTTTCTGTCTTTGTAGGAGACAAATAGGTGAGCCCAGATGCTTTTATTTTTCCCAGTACAGTCTCCCTATGTGCAGGGGTTGCTCTTTGCCTGTGTCTATAACAAACACAACGAGGTTTGCATGGAGTTTGAGCTCTAATGCCACATTTCCATACTCACCTTAGTGCCACGCTCTATTTTCCTTTGTGTCAAGATATCGCTCCCTGTCGCTGCCTTTGCTACCAACTGGTTAAGTGGCATCTTAGTTTTTGAAGATGGCACTTTTTTCCCAGTTCCCATGTTTAAATAAACTCTTCAGGGGCCTCCTAATGCACACAGCCCTCGGGCAGTGGGAATTTCATTTTTTTTTACTGTTCCTGCCTTATCCAAACGTGGTCCCAGGTAGTGCTTGGTCCGGAGCTCTGCTGGAGCTGGCCCAGGGAAGCCCTGCCCGTGTTCTGCAGCCCCGGCTCATCCTTCCATGGATGCTCCTTCCACCAGAGCCTGAGGGCTTGGGAAAGTTGGACGTGCAGGTGCAGGGTGCCATTCGGGGCTGTTAAGCAGATGCTAATGCTACTTCCCATCCAAGGCCTGTGAAGTATTGTAATGATGCTTTAACACAGCTCAGCAATCAAACAGTAGAGCATAATGAAAACAGGAATATCTGTTTACCAGAGTGTAAAAGCAGGTAGAGAACAGAATGAAAATGATTCTTCACTTAAGGGCACACACATGTAAATACACGTACGTGTCATTTGACTTCAGTTTGAACTGGAGTGGTGGTGACCGTGCAGCAGCTCACTGGGAATGCTGGGGGGCCAGGCAGGTCCCAAGAAAAATGCATAAGGCACCAAAAATGACAGATCATAGATTCATAGAATGGTTCGGGTTGGAAAGGACCTTAAAGATCATCTCGTTCCACCCTCCTGCCCTGGGCAGGGACACCTCCCACCAGACCAGGTTGCTCAAACACCATCCAGCCTGGCCTTGAACCCCTCCACTGTCTCACCACCCTCACAGCAAAGAACTTCTTCCTACTATTTAATCTAAATCTACCCTCTAATGAAATAACAAAAAGCTAAGCAGACAAGGGGAATTAAAAAAAAAAGTCTGGCTCAGGACATTTAACCCAGAGCGTTGCCTCTCCTGCTGGATTGGTTTTGAGGGCTGGAGAGGGAGCTTTGATGCTGTTAGCACTCCAGGCCTGGGTTTGGCATGGTAATTTCCTTTAAGGAAAAAATACCGTGAAGTGAATGAGAGTTGACATGACAGATTGTATCTGCTGTGCCTCTTGGCCCCAAAGGCAGTCGTTTATGTTTTAAAATTCAGTAATTATGTATGTACACAAATGTTTCTAATGGGGCCCAAACAGTCAGCAACATGGGCCACCATCCCCGACCGCTGTGTAGCAAACGGGGAAAGATTAAAAATTAAATAAACAAGTGAGAAATGTGAGGTCCACCTGGGTGCAGAGAAACCTCTAGAAGAGAAACTTCAAAACTGGGAAGAGCCACAGGTTCCCCCATCACAAGCAAGGTCACTTGGAGAAGTCTAACTGCAATGAAGGAGCAGAACCCACCAGGAGCTTCACGAGGCTGGTGGAGGAAAAGCCCCCATCCTCCTCTGAGCTGTGATGCCTGCACAGGACACACAAATGCACACCTTTTGTCTGGCTTCATCTGCATCTTGCCCATGCCCGAAGTGTGAGCTGGCTCTAGGATGGATTTTTATTCTATTTTGAGCAGCTGATTCCTTTCTTAACACCCAGCAGAGACCCTTGACCGAGCAGGATGGGCTGTCGGGGCAGCGCCTGGTTAATGAACCACCGCAGCACCTTTGTTCTCCGAGTGCCTGGTGCCCTACTCTCCCTTGTACAATTATTACAAAAATCAGACAGAGTGTTGCCTTGAGATATGATTTTCATAGTGGGATAGATTTTATTATACCAGCCGTACAATACCCGCCATTATCATTTTGATTGTATGCTCTTCTCATTTGCACTATTGGAACATTATCTGTGGTACATTCATTATTACTTTATAAGAAACCGAAACTACATCCTTAAGATGAATTGTAAGGAAGGATTTCTATTTCCTCAGATATATTCTTTGGCTGAGAACATTAAGTAGCAAACATTATTTGTAAAAGTTTATTTTATTTTATTTACGTAAACTCCAAAAGAAAGAAATAACATAGATATTTCTAACCGACAGAAGAGCCTGCGGCTAGTTGCAACAAATGACTGCAATTTAGGATTCATGTACTATTAAGAAGTTCTGATTAAATTGTAAGTTCCTTCCGAGGAAGAAAGTTGAATAAATGGAAGTCTGGCGTTGGCCCAGTGGGCTTAGATGGGCAAGGGTTCAACGGCAGCTCACGGGTTCCCTCTGCCCCTTCGACCCAAGGTCTCTGAAGATCAGATCCATCACAAACATGACAGGAGAGGGCAGAAGGTCAGAAAGATGCTTGTGCTTAATAGTCCAACTGGGTTTATAAAGCAATGGGTTTAAAGAGCTGCCGGATCACCTGTATGGCTGGTGAGCGCAGTGAGACCACCTTGCACTGTATGTCCATAAAAAGAGGTGGCCTTTGCCCCAAGTTCCTTTTCTCCAGGCCTCAGCCTTCTGTATACATGGGAAGGGAAACCACCAGCTACAGAGACCTTACCCAGCTCGCTCGGTGCAGGTCCATCCCTGCTTCCAAAGCCAAGCTGCCCCACTTCTGCCCAAAGTACCTGCGCCCAAATCCTGACTTTATACAAGGTCTAAAACTTCCCATGATTGATACAACTAGATTTTCACAAGTGTTCTGGCTGGATGGTGGTAAGAACACCTGAGTCATGAAGCGTTCCATATCTTTGTTGAAGATCTCCCTGCTCATTGCAGGGGTGTTGGACGAGATGACCTTTAAAGGTCCAACGCAAATTTTCCAATGCAAACCATTCTGTTTCTATGACTCACTGGTGCTGCTCAATTGCCATGGCCAAGTAGGACTCAACACTCATGTTTAAAGGGCTTCAGTTGTTTCAGCTGCCACAGAGGAGGTAAACAACAAATTGTGGGTGCAGATGGACCATCTCAAGGAACCTGCTAATATATGAAGCTTGTGGCAATTTAAAAAAGGTATTTTGTGTCTTCACTGGAAGAAATCACACTTCGCTGTGTAGATAAGGGAACATTTTCAGGTTGATTGCAAATCATAAATATTTGATGCACTGTAATTACTGGTTCTTAAGTATCGTTTTCTAAATTATTATTATTTCTATTAAATGAGTAGAAACTTGGGATGGAAGAGTGAGTTAATGCAGTAATACTACATCACTGAAGAGCTGGGTTTGTGGAAGGTCATAAGTGGACTTGTCTTTCGTTTCTTCCCACCTCCCTGTCTCACAGATCGTTGCAAAAAGGGGAATCGGTGCTCAGGTGACCCCAAACTCAACAGGACAGAAGCCATGGGCTCTGTGACACAATTTAGACAATTTCTGCCCACTTGATGCCCAGCTCTGACTGGTATTTCTGGTCTCCAGAGATCCAAACTCATTTAGGCACAAAGAGCTTTTAAAAATAGGATTAGTCATCACCTAATAGAAGCTAAAACCAAAAGTAATGCAGGCCTGGGAGGATAAGGGCTGGAGTCCTGCTATAATTTTATGGTCCCCTTTACTCCCCCAGCTGTGTCACTGTCGTGCCTTTGGGCAAATTATTTAACCTCTCTCCTTCCTCAAAGCCACCAGTTAAATGGATACAATAATTCCTATTTCATGGGTCTGTGATAAGGTTTAGATGATGTTTGTAAAGCACATCAAGACCTCTGCTAAGAGGCATCCTATGGAGCACGTTCATCTTCGAGCTGTTGAGAGGAGCAGGATGTGGGCAGTCCAGGAGGACAAGGATGTTGCTGGGGTATGAACCACCTGCGAGTCTTGAGGTCCACTCCTTTTCTGCTCTAGCAAATCCAGCCTCCACCTTTTGGGAGACGACCTGGAGCCGGATCTCTAAATCTGAGTTATTTTTCCCATGAATCCCATCTATCCCACACCAAAATTTCCTACATGGTGATGTTGGGCTTGAGCTGCTGGTGGGGAGCCAAGGGGTGAAGCTGCAGCTGCCCAGGTGAAGAGTTCTCCTTCCAAGGCATTAAATAGCGTCCTTCAGACACTGCTCCAAACCTGGGCATGGCACTGGCCGAGTCCCCAGTGGTGACAGAGGTGGGTAGCCACAGTCCCCTCTCTGACCACTGGTTTCTGGACCAGCTCTGGGTTCCTGGAGTTTGGTTGGTATCTGTCTGACCCCTAGTGCTATCCGAGTGCACCTATTCCACAGCTCCATTATTACTTACAAGTTGGTAAACAGAAAGAAAATATTCAAACTAATCTGGAATAAGTCAGATATACTTTTCTTCACCTCTGGGGAGATTTTCAACTATAACAATGTAGCTTTGAGCTTCTGACAGATGCTAATGAATTGTTGTTTACATGTTTGATTTACTGCCTAAACAAAGATAAGACATGCTCTTGAAAACACATTGAATGCACAATCCAAACACATCCATTAAATCTGTCACAATAAACATGACAGCTTTCTTCTAACCTAACAACTGGCATGCCTCATTTACATATTAATGAGAAAACTGGGATCAGTCTGCACAAATTGCTTCTATCTTGCGAAGGGGAAGCACTGACTGACAGTGCAGCTCGCCGTGGTGTAAATACAACAAGTAAATACCTCTGCCATCTTAATGGATTTTATTTTTATTTGCCGATTGGGTCCCAGGGTTATTGATTAGCTGTCTCTCATGAACTGCAGTGACAGGTGTGACAGCTTCAGGGAGGGATGTAAAAAGAGTTCCTACAGCTTCCCGGGTGTCAGCTGGGCTTTGGGGTGAGCACTTCCCAAAAGGGCTCGGTTAAAGGCTGGATCTACCTCGAGCACCTCTCTGGTCTCCATCACCTCAGGGAACAACATGTCCCACTGCAGCCAAGTCCTCTGTTGTCCTTAGAACATGCTATATTATCCTTAAACCAGCTCTGGAGGATAAGCAATTCTTCAGGTGGGAAATTAAGGCACAAAGTAGGGAATGACTATTTAAAAATGCCACCCTGGGCCACTTCTATCCCATTTTCAAATAGAATCATAGAATGGTTTGGGTTGGAAAGGACCTTAAAGATCATCTTGTTCCAAACCCCTGCCCTGGGCAGGGACAAACTTGGGAGATAAATTCTAGGAGTTGCTTGCATTCCTAATTCTGCAAAGGTTGTACCCTGTGCCATTAGCATAGCAGTGCCGTCTAAATATCATGGAAATCGGAGTTTTAGGCATATCTGTGACCTATAAATGAATTTTTCTTGGGGTCTGGAAATTCTGGAGTCACATGAGTGGAGAGTTATGCGCCATCTAAGTTTTTTTGTGTGTGTGTGTATCTGTGCTCTATACTACATTTTAGAATACAAAAAAACTACTTTATGTCTGTCGAATGATCTAAAATTTGGGTATCTGGGCTTAGCTGGATGCCCAGCCCCTCTCTGTGCCAGTGGAGAAAGCTCAATGCCTGGCAGGGCAGATAGTGCCACCTACATCTGTCACCTGCTGGGGAGCACTGCTCTTTGCTGACAGTGGGGGAATCCCAGGGAGACTCCCCCAACTTTCGCACAGCTGAGGGAGATAAGATGAATTCCACCTTCAATGTCACCCACTTTCAATCAGGTTTACGCTCTAAACTGCTTAAATTACCTTCTAGAATGGCACTTAGTTTTCTAAATCACCTGCTACTTTGGGAAAATCGACTTGGAGTATATTTGAGCCACTATATGGCTGTAGCCCTTAAAGCCTTCTGTTGGGCAGACCTTGTGCTTGTACCTAAGACAATATCCATGCTCAGGTTCAGCAGGGGATGCTCAGGGTCCCCCAGCATTAGATCCCACAGGACCTTATGGGCCCTAGAGACTGTACTTCTGTGTATGTATTACCCTGTCAAGGGATCATACCATTGTTCACTGCAGTGAACCTAAATTTTCCAGAGCCAGAGGCCATTGCAGTGAGATGTGGGAAGTTGCCCATTCCAGGTCTGGGTCAACATGAGGATGAAATAGCTGCAACCCTCAAATCTGCACTAGATCAGGAAGAACAGTATAGGTTCAGAATCCAAATTCTCAGCAGAAGCTGCTTTCAAGCATTCAAACTCAGTCCTCCTGGCCATTCCGTGTCTGTTTGAAGGCACTAGAGACCTATCTGCAAAATTTTGATCTGCCTGTAGTTATACACTGAAGACATAGCTTGGGCTTTGGATTTAGGGAAGTTTCCTGTTGTAATAGTTTGCTCTAAAAGGCTGTTTGAATAACACTAGAATGATCCAAACTGTTCCAAAGGACTCTGGGGAAATTAATGCACTCCTATGCTTTTGTTTTGAAGTTAAATTTCTTTTTGGTCTCAATGAACTATTTCTTCCCTACAAAACTGTGTGCACTGCTTTATTCTTCTGAGGCCTACAGAACCAAACATTTCACAAGGCTAATTTATCTCCTGAAAATTATAGTCCTATTTCTAGATTAAAAGGGATGTGTTCAGTTACTCTTGGCTATAGATTCCTCCTCCTCCTCGCCAAGACTCTGACTCACGTCTCCAGACGTTCGTGGTTTGCCCCTGAAGTAGTCTTTCATCTGTTTATGGCTGAACAGTTTGTGTGCTACTGGGGCATGGCATAATAACTGAATTTGTATTAAATAATTAACATCAAATGAGATGGATTTTTCTCTAAATGTTATTCCAATGCAGCATTACACAACTACATTCAACTGAATGAAGGCACACGGAGAAACCCAGACAACCTCCCCCAAAAAAGAATAAAACCCCAGCCCCCTAACTTTCTCTAGTGACAAAGATCTTCATTCAAATGCAGAGAGAGACCCCCAAGCATTATTCAGGACGAGCCCTCCCTTGAAGGAAGAGGCTCCGGGGAAGTCGATGGGGTGTCTGGTAGAATCAGCTATTGCTCAACCATGCTGAGCAGAATTAGTTGTGTACAACATAGAAGCAATGAACTGATTTAATTTCACTGTCAATCAAGAAGGAAAAAGGGCCAGCATAATGCAGATAGTCACTTCTCTTCAATCTGAGAAGAGCTTTGGGGGAAATATTGTAAATGTCATAATACAATATGTTAAATATAGTAGTTAAAATACTGTTCTGCAGCCAAATTCTCTTCTCAGACACATACACAACTCCCACTGGCAGGAAGGGGAATTGTGCAGGGTTAGCCCCAAATGAGGAAAATCTTTTCCAGGGAGGGAAAGCAGGGCTGGTGAGCGTGTGTGTGCCCTCTGAACTGAGCTGCGGTGGGGACCTCTGCATATGAACATATTCAGGATGGCTTTGGAGGCTAATGAGGAATAATTTTGGAAGAGATTTCTAATCTCGTGCTCTGAGACACTGGACCAAATCCTAGGTCAACGCCAGCATTTCTGTTCCCCTGCCCTAATGAAGCGGGGACTAAGCAAGCACAGGAGTGAAGCCAAGAAGACCCCGGTCCTAATCCTGATTTTAACACTCCCTGTTCGTGGTTGCACGCAGATGACTTAAAGCTGCTTATCCCACACTGTGCAAAACCTTAAACAGAATGGTACCGATAAGGGCAGCAGCTGTGGAGGGGCTGGACACAAGGACCGTGCCTCCCATGTTCTGAGATCGTTCTTTCTCATCTAAAATTACAGCAGCTGCTGGGGCAGAGCTTTGTGTTTCCTCACCAGCGAGAGTCTCCACCGACTCCACCAGGTCGCTGGCTCCAGCACTTCCAGCTACGAACGGCCCCCCATCAGTCAAGGCATAACAGATGGAGGAGACAAATGAACGGGGCAAAGCTTTGCTGGGGGGGCAGTTAATAAATAATACAAAATAGATAGATATTATTTTCCTGGTAGCGATGGTTCCAGGTAGCTTTGTGATTGTGGGAAAACTAGGATTTTGTAAAGAAGATGAGGACAGCAAGGAAGGATGCTTTTGATGTGACACCAGGATCACCTGGCAGGAGAAGGTGGTTTAAATAAAACAATGAGACACCAAATGTGTCATTATTTATACTTTCCTTTCACTATGCCTGCTCCCTCTAGGAAGCCAAGGGCATGCTAAAGCCACATTATGATATATTCTTCATATCTGATCATATTCTTCCAGTGACCAGCAGGAAGCTACATAAAGTAGAAGCTGCACAGTAATTAAAAAGCACAGAGCAATCAGCACATGTGGGCACTGAAGGAGGTGTGAGACCACTGAAGGAGGAACGAGTCATTACAGCTCCGTGCAGTATAACTAGGGGAGGAAAAAGAGGAGGAAAGAGGCACAGTCCATCCTTTTCACCTGCCCTCTGTAAATTTGTCTAATCCCTTTAAAATCTATTAATTTTTATTAGGTTTGTTAGCGTTGATGCACTAAGGCAATGAGTTCCACAACTGAAGTAGGCTTTGTGGGGAAAAAAAAGCAGTTCCTGATACTTGCTGTACCTACTGCTCAAAAGTTTCATTTGGCACTCACTTATTCTTAAACTGAGTAACATGTAATCACTCCCATTACACCTCCTCCTGCCACTCAGGCTGTCACGGGTCTTTGTCATATTCCCCCTTCCATCCTCTCTTTTTCTAAGCCGGGTGGGATCCGGGAGAACCACACACAGTGTTCAAGAGGTGGGCACCCATGAATTTATGGTGTGTCCTAAGGGTCTTGTTGGGTTTAGCGGTGTTTTGCTGCAGTTGTGCTCTAAGGATACAGATGGAAGAGAGCTCAGAGACAGACCTAACACCTTTTATTACACCAAATTATATAGCTGGAAAAATTAAATGACTTTCAGGCTCACACGTGCCTATAACATTCCAGTTGCCTTTCTGGCTGCCTATGGGCTTTGAGTGATGTTTCTTCAAACTATCAGCAGTGGCTCTCAGATCTCTTTTCTAAAAGTGGTAATAGCTGGAGAAGAGCTCATCAGTGAGTACACAAAGCGAAGGCTGGGGTGGGTTTTTTTCCCTTTGAGCTTTGATCAGAATTGAATTTGATTTGCTGTTTTGCCACGGAGTCATTTGGCACCGTGAGCGAGACCCGGCTTCGCGTTTGACTTCTGCATCATTTTGTGTCGCCGCTTCATTATTCATCTGTTTTCTGGAGGAAAATTTGTAAATGGAGGTGAATAAAACACAGGGGTCAAATTAATATATGCCTTTCTTCTGCACTAAGGCTCAGGTATTGATGGGCTCAATAGCTGTTCAGAATGAGTGATCACTCCGCGTAAGAGTTTTCACTGAGGCGTCAGAAGCTCTTTAAAATCACAGTTGATGTGTACTTTTTCCTGCTGGGTGCCCATCATTACAGTGTCCAGCCAAGCAGATGTCACTCTGGGCTTCCCTCGCCTCTAGGATCCTGGGAAAACCGGGAAAACCCGGTTAAAATCTTTCATTGCAAAGCAATCAAACAGGTTTGTTTGTTTGTTTGTGATGATTTGTGCTTTGATTAGGCATTTGATATTACACTGGTTAGGGTAAGGTGCAAGCAATCTCTTGAAACAGTGCCAGCCACTAAGTCAATAGTTCATTAAGACTCATTTATGAGAGAGCAGACAAAGTACTACAGCGAGGTCTCTGAGGTTCATACACCTCTACTTGGGTAAGGCAGCTGATTTTTTAGAATATATTTATAGGCTTGGTATAGTTATCACTATGCAATATATCACTGGTACAATTCCTAATGTGGGAACAGTCGTCGTAAGGAAAAGTGTCTTTTATGGCTGAAATTTATTCTGCTTCCCTACAAAAATGTGACTGTAACTATGTGAGTGTGAGGGCATTGGTCATACTGTGTCTGCCTGGATGCACAGGCAAAGCTGCACGGAACGGTGGGAAAGTTTGAAAGAAGAGCCTGGGCAACGTCGAGACCAGGCTGTGCTGCCTGTGGCAGGATTTATTTAGAGTATTTTTGGCAGGGGCACATATTTCCTCCCTTGTTTTTCCCTTATACTCCATCTCTTTGCTCTCCATATCACTCACAGCTAATGCCACCCCCAACTTGCCAGCTCGGCCGGGGTAGGGGAGGCTTCGGGGTCCATCCACAGCGGTGCCCACCCAAGTGGGTCCCATGAAAACAACAGCAGCTTTAAGACAATGAAAGTTGCTCAAAAGTAGATACAAACCCAAGTGCAGAGTCAGCCAAGAGATATAAAAAGCAGAGGCCGGGCTGGGTGCGTGGGGGGAGCTCTCCTTGGCAGGCAGTGCCTGTTGAAGGGATGCTGCCTCTTTGCTCTGATGGAGACTCAAAGGACAAAACGTGGTTTGCTTATGTGAGAGTCCAGAGACACCTTTTTTTTTTCCCCAAAACCAGAGGGTCGGCACCCGCGCTGCCGGGGAAGATGAATGCCTCCCTTCTCCTTACCTTACCTGCGCCGACATGATGTTCTCTGACACTCACATCTAATCATAGGAGCTGAGGTGTAGGAGATGTCACCCTCACTCGAAATGTTATCCCCACATGGGGCTGGAGACGAGCAGGAGGTAACAGGACAGAAGGAGGTCTGTGTGTCTGCCGCAGCGATAGCAATCGCTGTGGTATGTGCTTTCCTGTGTCGGGAGGGAAATCATAAAGTGAGGTCACCACACTCGATGAGATGCTGCCAAAAATATGTATTTCCTTTCCACAGACCTTTTTTGAAGAAAAGCCTCATGCTGGAGACTGTAATTAATAAAGAAAATATTTATACAGTGTCACAAAATTTACCAGTCGCTTTATAAACATCAATGATCCATGTTCCCTGTCCCAAAGCTCTTAGAGTCTAAAAAAGGCAAGAGACAGAGAGCAGTTTAGATGAAGGAGGGAGCAGGGATTATTAATGGTGAGAAGATAGAGGACGAGTTGCAGGGAAGGCTTCATGAGAAGAGAAAGCTTCACCATGGAAATCGAGGTGGTCGTAAGGCAAGGATGGAAAAGTTGAAGGTGAAGGCAAAAGTGTCTTGAAGGGACAGGTACAGATGTGGACACACATCTGGGAGCGGGTGTTTGGGCAGCGGTGGTGGTGGAGCGAGCCATGAGGAGGCTGTGGAGGGACTCGAGAGGTCTGGAGGGACAGAGGGGAAGGAGGACATTGTGGAGGAAAAGAGGTCCAGGACGTGGGATGGCATTGAGCCACAGCTTCAGTGGAGAGAATGAGAGGAGGGATGGAGAGAAGGTTCTGGACCCAGGGGAGCTGAGGGAAAGGTGGAGAGACAGCGATGGAGAAGGGAAGAAAAGATGAGGAGTCATTGAAGAAAGCGCTGAATGTACGTGCGGTGGAGAGAGGAGAAGTGGGACCACAAAGCTGTAGAAAGGAGAGGAAACGAGATAAAGGAAAGGAAGTTCAGGCAGCAAGAGTTAAGAACTTTGTCATTGGTTTTGGAGACAAAGGAGGAAAATAAATAAGAATGATAGAGAAGTGAGTGGGATTAGGGGAAGTGTTGAAGATAAGCAAGGCAAGAAGGTAGAAAGCCAAAGCCAAAGCGAGGAGGCGGCACAGGGGAAGAATGAATTAGGGTCGGGCAACTGGAGGGACCAACCAGTGAGGCAACAAAGGAGCCTGAGCGGGTTCTGACATTGAAATTTTTCTCCTCTGTTGGGATTTTTTCCCTTAATTAAGGGAATTAAGATTACTTTCAAATAGCAGGGCAATATAAATAGGGTGTTGCAACCGCCCCCACCCCACTTGATTCAACCCCACTTGTGTGTTGGGGGGTGGCAGCACCAGGGGGGTTGCAGTAAATACTGCTCTGTAACCCCTGGCACATTGGTCCTTATCCCAAAACCACAGAGTTCAGGCAATTCAAATATACAGTAGTTTCCAATATTCCCTCGGAAAGATAAAGTCCATGTATGTCTGAGTTTTGAAGTAGTAAAATGCCACAGTATTTTTAGTCTTTGTTTGATCAAAGAAAAATGAACCAGATAGACAAGTAAAAAATTACCCAGGAGCTGAAGTCACTGGTGATGTCTTTTATTGCACTATCATACAAATAGGAAGGATGTTCTTTTCATCTGACATAATGAAAAATGTATACCCTTTTCAAACTCACTGGTATTAATTCTGAAGTTAGGGCCCCCCCAAAAAAAAGCCCCAGACGTTACCTAGAACTCAACAACTTCTGATTAATTTAATAGGAAAAATCTCTTGATATCAAATACCAGCTACGTTTCAGGAGAAGGTGAAGAGAATATCAATTTTATTTTAAACCCATCTATTACGTACAATAAAGACAAAGAGTAATTTTCAGACTTTTCTCATACTAATATTTACTGTTCATATTAGATTAATCAGGGTGGAAGTGTCCTCATAAGAGGTAGAGATGGTTCACTCCTGGGTAGGTGCAGCTCAGAGCACTACCCAATCAAGTAGGTAAAATAAGATTTTTATCCCATGTGAAAAATGTTTTCTACTCCAAAATACCAGTGCCTTTGCATCACGGAGGTGTCAGCCGACGCTGGGGCCATGTTGTGCAAAGACATCCTCCATCCTGCCTGGCTAGAAGTTCAGTTGGAGACCAGAAATGGTGGTGTATGACAGGGGACAGACACCCACAGTGAAATGACTTTCCCAGGGTCACACAGAATGGCAGAAATAAAGCCTGAAATCAGATTTCTTGGTCTAGTTCCTTACCCAGAAAACACTCTTGATACATCCTGCATGAGCAAAGCCTACGCACGTGTCGCAGCCCCTCCAGAGCAGACCCCGAGCTCTGGGAACAGCAGGTTGGTGTGTCTCCTTGGGGGTCTTGCTCTGCACTTTTTAAAGCTGATGGCAAAAGTCCTGCTGAATGGAATGGCCAACAGCCAAGCCCTGAGGTGCTTTCATGCTAATTAATTATGTCTTTCATTTCATTTTGCATGATGTCAGTGAAAATACGTCCCTCGCACACAGCCCTTCCTGGTTTTGAACCTAGTGATGGCCATATCTCTCCCAGGTTTATAGCCCTGCCTTTGTACCTTATTAGTGCACCTTTACACTCCAGTAAGGAGAAGTATATGCTTTCACATGCAGATTTTTATGGTAAGTCATAAAGACTCCTTTGAGCTACCGTTTATCATGAAGCACATTAGAAGTTAGTGGAATTTTGAGCTGAATCTGGAAGGCAAAAGAAGGTTCTTCCCAAAACACAGTTTAGGGATATCTTGCTGCATCCAGATATTCCCAAATAAATGGGAAATATAGTTCCTGGCTGTGCCACTGGGTGGTACATGATTGAGGTGCAGCCAGAGAGAACCTGGAAAACTCTTCTGCCTCTGGGTGCAGGTACAGAGGGGAGGTTTGCATTCACTGCATTGCAGCCATCAACTCCAGAGTTAATGCATTTACAGTTTATATTTGGCTGGTAGTTTGGTGATAGACCACACTTTCTTACTTTTGAGTGTGGTGACCCATTGATCAGATATTCATAATCCAGAAGCTGAAGGCTTTTGCTGCAGTGTGCAGGTAATTACATTTGTAATTTTATATTCAAGAGAATGATGGAATGAAAAAAAAAAACCCATCAGCCACAGCCCAGGTTCTCGTGATACGGAGATGGATGGGAGCAAGATGACTTAAGGTCCTGCTTTTGTTTTAAATTTGCATCAGAAATCACAATTTTATTAGAAGTAGTTTTGGCAGGCTTAATACAACTGCTCCTGTGGTTTAAAAAATGTCAGTGTGAGCAAGTGGAGCCTGACACTCAAACACTGGGGCAACAAGGACTTGCAAAAGAGTCTGACCAAGCAGAAAAAAAATAATGGGATTTTATTTTGTTTTGAAGTCCAAATTAAGAAAAGAACATAAAGCAGTGAAATAGAAGGAGAAAGAAAGTCTTCTGAAAGCAGTTAGCATACTGTGAGATATTCTGTGCAGATAAGGATTTTGCTCCCACAGAGTGTAGAAATGTCCAGCTGATTGTCCCTTGAGCAACACCAGAATCAGGAAAGTTTCCCCCTGCCCCTAGACATCTAAAGGGCTTTCCTGCTCACCAATGCTTTCCTGAACCGGGGCCATAAGATTTGCCATTCCTTTGAATTTATAGGTCCAAATGGGTTGAATTGATTCTTTTTGATGTTTTTTTCCTGTGCCCATCCCTCCTGCATGATCCTGACCCCCTGCTCCCCGCCAGCAGCTTAATCCCAAGGCACGTGCTGCAGAGGGGAGCAAGTGGGGGCCAGAAAGAGTGGAAACCGTGGATCTGATGGGTGTGCGGGGATGAAAACACCTGCAGATCTTCCTGATACTGCTTTGGGTGTGGTTTTTTTTAATCACAAGCTGAAGTGCCCTGGAAATTGCATTGAGCAGAGAGAGATGGGGATTTGTACATCAGAGACCCAGAAGTGGCAGATGAAGGGGCCCGTCCCGGCCTCGCAAAGGGGCCTCACAGGCAAAGCAGGTGTGTGGTGTGTCATGTGCTTTCATGGTAGGGATCCTGTCTCTAGGTTAGAAAGATGAAGCAAATGATGTTCTCCTGTTTGCATTTGATTTGTCAGCTGGGATGTTTAAAATACTTTTCTTCTGTGCACTCAGCATTGCTTAGAGGCAGAAAGAGAAAAATCTGTGGAAGCAGCTGTGAGATGCTCCTCTACGGAGCCTGGACATAGAGATTTTGGAAGTTTCTTGCCTAGCCTGGGAAGCAGCAGCTGTGCGTTCTATGTTTGCATTCTTTTTTTGCATTAGAATGAGATGAAGATCTCCTTGGTGACCATTCCTCCTTTATTTATCTTCCCAGTGTGGTTACTATTCAAATTCAGACCAGTTTCCTCTCCTGACTCTGTGCTGTCTCCTGGAAGGTGTGCACAGCATCGCTGCCAGGTGAAGAACTGCCTTCCAGGTGAGGGCAGGAGCCTGCAGCACCTTCATCCCACCAATTCCTCACAGATTTAGTCAGGGCTTCTCAGCAGAAAAATGCAATTTTCCCATCCCAAAGATGACGAGCCGGACTCAGATCTCTCCTGTCGTAGGAAGGGACAGTGTTGGGAGCTCTGGACATCCAGACTTCTAACATGTGCTGGGTTTTTATTAGGGTCACCTGTATGTTTTGTTTTAGGCTTTTGCATGCTGGACTTCTCTTTCTCTCTTTCACTCTATTTTGGTGCTCTGCTTGCATTTTCTTAAATAAAGAGGGAGGTTTGGTCCCATGTGTCCCAGGACACTAGGAAGGCTTTCACTTTGGGTGAGGGAGGCTGTGTTTGCTGTGTTTGCTGTGTTTGCTGGGGAGGGAAGGGAACAGGTTCTGTTTCACAAACTGAAAAGACTTTCTGTTGAACCTTTATTATTTTTTAATCAGAAGAATCTTTTTCTGTGCCTCTCTCCTCCTTATCTCCCTCAGCACAGGGCAAATAAAGGAGACAGTTTTCTAGGAATTACGCTGCGCGAACCTTTCCTGTCCATGGTCAGTTTTATCAGTAAATCCTCATCCAAACCTCTGGGGTGGAGCTTTCCTGCAGGTGGAAGCAGAAACATTATATTTGTGTATTTGAAAGAGAGTGAATTTTTTTGTTTTCTAGCAGTATTGTTGCATAACAATAATCCCTGACGCTTTGCAGGATTCTTGTTGTAAAAGTCTTCTGGGATGGATTAAACTCCTTGGCACCTCCTCAGTGATTAATCAATCTCAATAGGCATTTATTGCTTTGTTCACTACAGCGCAGGAGAGATTATCCCTTAAATATACTTGACTCTTTTGGTACCATTCAATTACACCAAAAAGAGCCCCAACACATATACAATTATTTTGAACTACTTCTCCAGCGAGGAGCAATTGATCTTTGAGAGTCTCTTCCTCTTCTTGTTATGCTGATTAATAGCCTTGGAGTTATTCCCTGAGAGGAAAACATTTCCAAAAATAGATGACAGTTTCCATCTTCATATTTTAATCCCTCGAGGGCCCTTTACATCCACAATGAAGCCTGGAGGAATTTTCCCATTTCTCCCTTTTTTAACCTCGTCCCCTCCACGAGGGAGTCACCCAGCTCCCAGTGCAGGGCCACGAAATGGCAATCGTAGGCATCTCTTTGCTCCCTTCCTCTGTGGAGCAGAGGTTGGGTCACAGAGAGATGGACATCTGCTGCCAGATGGAGGGAGCTTTTCTCCTCACGAAGGCTCGTGGTACTGGGGATGGGACAACTGAAAACCAGTGCAAGTCTCTCCCATGATTTGTCCATGAGATGTAGGTTTTTAATGCTGTGGAATTGGGATATTAATCTTATTCTCCCATTAGGGAGGAAAAAACTTGAATGGTTCACAGCAACTTGCACTGCTGTATCCCTGGAAGTACTTCATGGCATGTGATCATGTGCAGGTGGTATCAGACCTCACATCCCACTCCTGAAACACTTGGCTCCCACGGGGAGAGGGGCAGAGTTTGCTGCCAGCCTCTCGTGGGGCCGCACGTGTGTTCCCTTCAGGGGAGTAACATGGTGCCCCTTTGCAAACAAAATAATCATCTTTTTGTTACTTTTCAAGAAATGATTTTCAATATACTTTATTGAAGCGGGGGAAAAACAATTTAATTGTGAGAGCTGCTGTGAACCATATTTAACCTCCGAAGTACTAAACAGAGTGTTTTCAGATAAGTTATGGTTTTTAATCTAAGTTAAACCATTATGTACATAAGCACTATGTTTTTGCTATTCTAATAACTGCCACCTTGGACTTACCAATTCTTTTTTTATCATCTTTTTTGTCTCCCAAGACGGACTGCTCCGTTTGAACTTCAAGCAATATTTTACATTTTATTTTTCTTCATTTCTTTTCCACGATGCACAGTGCCACATTGTATGCTTAAATCTGAGCACGATTCCCTCAGCGTATCTTGTTACTTACCAGCTTTCCTGGAGTTTGGAGATGTCTGGATAAAATTCCTGCTTTTGAGAAGTGCACGCGAATGGTCGCATTTCTTCTGTCCTGGCTGGCATCCAGTGGCCTGTTGTTAGTTGAACACTCTGATTAATATTTTACATACACTTTACTAGCACTTGAAATGAAGTTTCTTCCCTGCAAAGGTGAATTACTGAATGAACGGTACCGAAACTGTATTATTCTCATAATTCCTGTGGGGAGATAATCTTGGTAAAACATGAAGTTAATGACATGATGGCAATGGAGAGAGGGTTTAAGATTTAGTCCAGTTTCCCTGCCCTTTGAATAACTGTCCGTAGGTTGCAACAAAACTCTCTGGAGTTACAATTTCATGTGTGACAGTCAAAAAAGGAGAACATGTTAAGAAAGAAAACTTGCCTTTCTAGTTATATAAACATCACATCATGGTGACTCCTTCCCAGTACTTTATGTATCCGTTGTGCCTTTCATGCAAAGGCACAGAAATGCTTTATGACCATTAATTAATCAAAGTTCCTCCCCAGCCGTGTCCGTAGGTCGGGTGCGAGCGTCCCGGCACAAATAGGTTATGGCAGGGAGGGATGGGGCAGAGAGGGGACGGGAGCCCTGGAGAGCTCTGCTGCTTCACCCCGGGCACCACTCGCACTCAGGTCATCCTTACAAGAAGTATATTAATAGCTCTTGTTTATTCCCACGTCCGGGGATCTTTATTATTAAAAAATACATCAGAATCATATTCTCTGTTCCCAGCAAACAACAATCCGGAGACAGTAATTTTAACACAACTTTTTCTTAAATGTTTTCTCCACCTTTCCAGAGAAACGAACATTTTCTTCTCACACTAACCATTTTTATGCACAATATAAGGGAAAAGAAATCAGTGCTGCAATCCTATTTCTACTTTGTAAGTCAAACAGGCATTGTCTTACGCAGCCTTTTTCCACTGTAAGTCAGCTTATGACAACGGTTTCTACCAACACCAGCCACACACTGGCAGACTCCGTGTCTCTCCCTTGAAGATAAAGAGTACAATAGCAGCTGGGTGGGGGCCTGGGTGAGGAAATCCCACAGCATCTCTCGGGAGGTTGTCTGGAGCACCGGCTGGCTCCGGTGTCTGTGGCTCCTGGGGTCCAATGCTCCTACTGGGATTTGCAACGCCCGACCCACTGGACACACCAGTGGCCAGGTCTCGTGTCTCAGGAAGGAGAAGAGGCCATCCAGAGGCAGGTGGGTGACTCCACTCACGTCCACCCCACCGGCCAGCACCGGGGCACGGAGGGAAGTAGATCTCATTGCTTCCGTTTGTATAGTTGGAAAAATGGAGATGCTGAAAGATTCTGCCAGGTCATGGCTGGCGATAGAGGACTCGGTCCAGCTTTGTGCTGAGCACTCGTTTTCCAAATCAGCCAAGTCTTTAAGCATGTGAGCAGCCCTAATGAAATCAGCAGGGTTACTCCTGGGCTCCAAGTTAAAGGTATATGTAAGAGCTTCACTGGGCCAGAGCCAGGGCACTTGGCATCTCGCAGGACACGGGGAGAACATGCTGTGCCTCTCGCCAGCATCCCAAAGAGATGCTCCCCATCCTGGATCCCCGGAGCGAGGGGACCTCATCACCTCTGAGCAAATGAGTCTTGCTGGTGTCTCCCCCTAAAATAAGTCAGCGTGGATGAGCGTTACCCCCCAACTTCACCAAAGTCAACTCTTTATATCTTGCTCGTCAGTCCCGCTGTCAGGCAGGCTCACAGTGTAGTGTATTCACATTTCTCCCTCCCTGACCCTCAACATCTCAATTTTCTGTCTGCCTTTGAAATCTTGGCTAATTAGGAGACTACATGTTCCCTGTGAGACTGGCCTTTTGTGCAGAGTTTGTAATTAGAGTGACTGTGCAGTGCTCTATTAATTGCAAGAATTGTGATTTTTAGATTAATGAGTTAATTGCTAATATCTGCATATGACATTCCCTCAAGATGTATTACATTACAGTAAATAAACCTTGTGTCTGGAATGGCAGACATTAAAGGAAGCTGCCGTGATTAGTTTGAATACTTTAGATAGCTAAAATAATATTTACTCAAAACACAATGTGTGTAAAACGGGATTTTAGAGCCTTTTCTTTCCCCCCAGCCCCCATCGCTCGATAACATTTATATTTGATGGCTCCCAGACAGGAGCTGCCAGGACACTGCTCTTCCCTTAGACATCCTCCATCTCTTCCCCAGCCTGTCCTCCTGACCCAGTCGAACCCTCTCGAGCTTCCACCAGTGACCCTCCAGCAGAATTTCTCCCACACACTGTCCCCTGGAGTCCCCATTCATGTCCCCAGCCCACAGTGCAGAGCACGCCAGAGCCAGGGAAGAGCTGAAGCTGCAGAAGTTGCAACAGGATGGAGGGAATTATCCATATTTAAACTCCCAAGCCTCTCCTGCTTAACTGTGGTGGAGAAATCCCATTGGAAATGTAACAGCCAGAGCTAGCCAAGACCTTGGTAACAGCTGAGTGATTTTCATCAGACAAGTAGCTGTTAGCTGAAAAGTGTAATTTTGGGACAGCTGAAACTATTTGCAAATTCATCATGATTTCAGGAAATAGTCTCATGTAGAAGAAAAGCCCCAAATGAAAAAGTTTTACAGTTTTCCAGTTTGATGTTTTCTAGATTAAGCGCCTCGTTCAGTTTTGAAAATGAAATTCCATTTAGATATTTATCTAAATTAAATAAAAACCTGCAGAGAATGAAGGCAAATGCCAGTTTGCATGACACAAACCCTTCTGGGTTGGCTCATAGAGTAGCTCTTTCCTTTTTGTACTTGCTGTTTATTTGTTTAAACAAAACCTAGCTCTCTCTGAAACAATTTCCCAGGCTTTTAGTTTAGTCCACTGACTGAGTTAGTCACAGGAGTTATTCTCCTACTTAATAACGTGTAGAAATAAAGGGAGGATTGGTTAATTCCAGTAACGAGCAACTTTCTTTCTGCTTGGCTTAGTATCAGTATCCAAGATACTTCTCACAGAGAAAAGTTATATGGAAATATGTCATTGCATTCGTGCTTTCTAAAACTCCTGATTTACACTGTTGAGAGCCAACACAGCTCGGTGGAGGAAAGGATCAGACACATCTCTTACTAGAGCCTCCCTAAAACCCAGGCAGAAGAGCATAGATCCAAAAATACAGGACCCAGCAGAAGTTCCATCACATGCCTCCATGAAGATGCTGGAGCAAACAGGAGCATCCATCCTCTCTCTGTCTTTTGGGAGATTTTTTCCTTGCTCACAGATCCTGGGCATCGGGGTTTCCTGGGGATTTAGCAGGGAAGGCTGAGGGCATTTCTTGGGCTGCCCTTTTCTGAGGTCTAGTCAGGAAACAGGAACAGAGAGACCAGATTTGCTGTGCCTTTTATCTTTCTCTTTAAAGGACCGGATTCCTATGGCTTATTTATTGCCAACAAAAAAATAAAAATGCTTACTTAGAAACTAAAGGACCGGTCTTCACCGCAAAGGTCTGTTGCTTTCGTGCCCTTTCTGTTACAGCAGCAAAAAATCCTTGTGGGGACACAATTTAATCAGTAAAAGCAACGCACACACCACCACAGATTGTTCCAATTCGGAAAGTAAAATAAGCAAGATGGTACAGGGCGTGTTCACACCGGTATAATTATATCACAGTAGGACTTCCAGTGTACAACTGTTTCAGTTTAAAAAAAAAAATAAAAAAAAAAAATCCTCTCTGTAGCTGTCACTGCTGTAGCAGTAGAACTCTTCTCGGGCAGACTGTCCTTTGCTTCAACGCACACAATCTGGCACCAAGAAGCTTTTGGAAGGATGGGCTGAGATTCGGCCACGGGGCTTTGTTTTCCCCTAAAAAATGCTTGAAGGAGAGGAAGGGGGAGTGCAGGGAGCTTTGCTGCTTGTGCGTGGGGGGAGTCATTCCCAAATTCCCAGATGGACCTCTGAGACCAAGGCCAGGCTGGACTGGGCTTTGAGGAACCTGCTCTGGTGGGAGGTGTCCCTGCCCAGGGCAGGGAGGCTGGAACTGGATGGTCTTTAAGGTCCCTTCCAACCTGAACCGTTCTGTGATTCTATGAGACAATGGCCCTTCTTTGCATGGTCCCTTCTGGTGCTCGCGTCCATCGCAGAGCGTGGGTTGGGTCGCTCTGGGTTATTGAGATGATGGTGGCAGGTCCAAGGCTCCCACAGCTCGGGGCCCTTTGTACTTTACCAACACCATATAAAGGCCCAGCATCCCACGGGCGCTGCCTTATCTGCATTTTCCCTCGCCGTGTCCTGAGCTGACACCGCGCTTGCTCCATCTCCGGTGACCGGAGAGACGTAAGACACGATTGTACTATCAATGAAAATGCAACTTTTGCCCTCCAGGCACTTCAGTCCTCAGAGGGCCTCGGTCAGGGCTTCACCGCTTTGGTTTTATGCCAGTAACTTCCTCATTAGCATAAAAATTAAAGACTGGTGCTCTGGTGACCAGGCTGCTGGGCAGGGGCTGCTGAAACCCAGCCTGTCCCCAGCCCACCGAGGGACCTTGTGTGAGTCACTTCAGCTCTTTTCCCCCGGTATCTCCTGTGGGTTTCCAGCCTGCAGTGCTTTGGGACTGTGATGATCTTCCCAAGGACGGTCAATGTAAGAAGGACAAGGTCAGATCTGCTCTCTGGGCCAGCTCTGGCCCACCTCGCCCCATCTCTGATGGGGGTCACTGTGGAGGATGCTTCAGGACAAACTGAGAAAGAGCCAATATCCCTCCTGGCTTCCAACAACCATGAGGGTGCCCTGAACCCAGAGACTGTCTTGATGGCCGTGTGCAGTCATCACTGAGGGACCTGTAGCCCGTGGATTTATTTCAACCCATGGTATAATTTGGCTCCACAGCATTTTGGTGGCAGGATGTGGCACAATTTAATTTTGTACTATGAGAAAAGACTCTTGGGTTTAAAACCTGATACCTAATGGTGATTTGATAGTTTCTTGTGTTATGAGAATTAGTAAATACTCTTTCCCTATTTTCCTTTTCCCACACCCTTCAGGATTTCATGGGCTGCTTTGGCCACCTCTTTTCCAGACAGATCCCAGATGATGCCCCAGGGAGCGACTGTGATTCAAACAGTGAGTCACAGCTCAAATAAGGTTGCCTTGGGTCGGGTCCAGCTTGCCTGGACCCATGGCACTGAGGAAGACAAGCCACTTGTCTCACTTCAACCACCAGTAATGGCCACGCAGGGCGATTACCAGCATCCCAGCAAGCGGCAAATTACCTGGAAGGCCCAGTTCACCCGTTCATTTTGTCAGCAAACTCTTTTCTATTGACAGGATAATGTTCAATCTCCCAGTAATCAGCTTAGAAAACAGTAACAAATGTGGAACTGGAGGCTGGGTGCTGTAGTATTCCCCACTGAGATATTAAAGGATGGAAGCGAGCCGGCGTTTGTGGAAGGTGAACATTGAGGAAGCCACGGCAGATAAGGGGGGCAGGGGGGGGGGGGGGAGGGGGGGGGGGGGGGGGGGGGAGCAGGAAGGGCTCTATGTGTCTTTATTTAATAGCTATTCGTTTAGAAACACCTGGCACATACATCAGATTAGAGCATCCAAATGTCCTTCAAACTTTAAACCAGACAGATTGATTCAAGAACCTTTCGTTAAACTTTCCTGGAAAGATTAAACATCAGCCATGTGTTGTATCACAACTAAGATTTTTTATAGAAGGGGTATTCGAATGTGTATGAGGCTTTTTCCCAGGCTTGTAATTCCTTGCTTAAGAATATAAATTAATAAAATAATAATAAAATAAATAATAATACCCCAGCAGTCCTGCATAACGATTTCACACACGTGCGGGGGGGGGGAAACAACAGGACTATCAAAAGAGAAATTTCTTGTGTGTTTGCATCCTTTTGCTTGTGTTTGCAAAGGGAAGTGGGTTTGAGAATTTCCCACCAATGCTGAATTCAGTGTCTGTAGCAGGGCAGAAGTAATGTGTATTGCCTCTTTCTAATCATCGATTCCATTCAAGAGGTCTCAGCATGTAGCTCCTTCTCCTTCGCAACGGGAATAAATTTGCGGAGAAGGGATAACACCAACACATTATGAAAAATCAGCCAGCCCCTATATTTGTGCCACTTTGTGAAAATCAGTCAAAATCTATATTTAATTTAACGTGAAGGAAACATGATACTGAGACCATAGTTACATCACAAAACAACTATTACGATCAATGTACTATTGAATTCAATTCTTTTATAAGTTGGATTAGAGCGTCCCCGGCGTGTTACTGGTTTTACACCCCACTTGTTGCTGCACTCGATGCCAGCGGAGGATTAACGTGTCCCAAAAACACGTGTGGGGATCCCATTCCCTGCCCCTCCACGATCCCACCCGTGTCTCCCCGACCCAACCCCTGCTCTGTGTTTAAAACGAGAAATATTGATCATCACCGGAGCCTTTTCTCCCGCGGATCCTGCAAAACGCAGCGTCATGGTTCTGGGAGTGCTGTAACCTGGGCTGCAGGGTGCCCCGAAACACTAATGAATTAACCACGAGGTCGTAGCCTGGCAAATGCTCTTAAAACCATAAAACCAGGGGTAAGACATAAAACCAGCCCTGCCCTCCCTGCCCCCTCTGCGTGAGCCTCTCCCCGCGCCAGAGCGTGTCCCGTGCGGCTGAAGGCAGAGCCGGGTTGGGGAACGCATCCAGCTGAAAATAAGCTGGGTTTTTTTGGTTTTTCTCCCCCTTTTTTTTTTTTCCCCCAGGCTTAGCGTTCAGCTGGACCCGTTCCCTGATCCACTCCACCTTGCAGCTGCACAAACGCCGGTGCTGGCAGCAGCAGGAGGCAGCCGGGGCTGGGAGCTCGTGGCCCAGGGCCCAGAGGAGCCAACTGCTTCTTGAGGCTCTTGGAGGCAGCTGAGCACAAGGCTGCAGAGCAGCTACTTTATTTTATTTATTTTTTTTTTTTTTAATAGGCTTGGGTTCCCGGCAGAATTAGAAAGGATTGAGAGAGTTTCTGCATGGGCTGTAAATGACCCACACTTTTCCAAGGGGGAGCTCAAAGTACACCGTGACCGTGGAGGTGCAAGTCCTCTGCTGGCTTGTACCTCTGTACAAGGTACTTTGTCCCCAGGGCAGGGTAGGACAGAGGAAGACAATTTGGGGTTTCAGTTCCCCTACAGAGCACACAAAACCAGCCCTGTCAGTTTGGGGTCAGAGCTTGGGGATCCCAGCACCCCAAATGCTGAGGCAGCATCAGCAGCAGAAGGTAACAAATGAAGGCTGTCTCCCCTGTGAAACCTGCTCAAAATACTCTCATGGAAGTGGGGCAGAAAAAATACTGAGTATTATTCCTGGCAACCTCCAAAATCAATGCTGCCTTGATGTTTTGGGTTGATTTTGGTTTCGGTTGTGGATCTTTTCCCTGTGCTGAATCAGATTCCTCTTGCCTTTAAACTCATATAAAAAGACAAACCCATTCCCTCTCCTTTCTCTGGGTTTCCACAGAGAACTTGTGGAATAAATGAGTCCTTTTCATTTAGGTTAAGTTAAATACTACTGTGTTATCAAATTCCGGGTCTAGAGTGAAAACCTTTTAAACTTGTAACAATGTTACAGTAATGAAATACTAAAAACTAAGCTTAAAATAGGGGAGTTAATGATCTAATAAAGACCATACACTGCTTTTAGGAGCCAAGGAGCCATGTTTTCCTACCGGTGCAATCCTTCACACGGGGTGATGTCCTTACGGGAAATTACACAAAAAGTGATCTGAGCCACCCTCTTAATGAATTTACTTTGACAGGATTGATACCAAATGTTGGGTTTTTGACTTGCTGCTGGAAGTAATTGTTCTCGACGGCGCTTGTATCCCCGTGTCAGTCAGTGTGGGATCAAAACAACCTATCTTCTAAATGCTTAGTTACAGAAGGGTTTACCAAACACATTTTGGAACAAAATCATCCCTGGTTTGCATCAATTACAGCAGTGAAAAGAAGGATGCTTTTCTCCCAGTGCATTTTAAAAGTTAAACTCAAGTGTTAATACGAAAAGCAGAGTATGCAGTAAAATAAACCAGTTCGTTTTATGGGCTCCAAACTCACCCACCCAAAAATCTTTAAGGGAAATTCCTTAATGTATTCACATTCCTGGTTATTGTACCTACACTATAGACTGTTAAACCAAACTCTAGGCTTAAGTTTCTAGACCAACAGAGCTGGTAGAAAATGCATGTTTGCTGGCACCAATTTGTTAAAAAAAGAGCACCTTCTTAAACACAGCTGATTATTTTTAGGAATATCCATTATAAACTAGCCAACACGGTCATTCAAAAGCAGCTATGTTTAAAAAACAGGTGAAAAATAAATGGGATAATGATAGTGGAGCTGAGTGTGTGCCATCGAAGTTTCTACTGGGCAGCCCCTGGTCTGTGGCTGGGAAGGGTATGGGCAGGATTTGTGCCTGTCTCTGCCCCCAGAGCACTGAGTGACCCAGTGGCACAAACCCTGGGAGCAGTAAAATACCCACTCTCATCCACTCCTCTGCAGGGGGAGACTTAAATTTACGCACCCAGACTCATCCAGCTGAAGTCGCTCTGGCTCCAGAGCATCGCCCTTGCCAGGATCGAGGCCCAGATTTCCATCTTCCAATCAACCTCTTTAAGCAAACCAGATTGTAAAATTTCTGATTTTGGTTTTGAATTCCTTGCCAGGTCCCAGAAGGTACCAGTGGAGCAGGAGGTGCTGAGCTCAGGCTGATGTGTCGCTGGAATGTGGAGGAAAAAGTGGGATTGTGCTCCAGAATGCTCTCTGAGAGGTGCCTTCAGCTGCTGGAAGCCAACGCATGGGTCAGGTATTTGAACATCTCCACTTTCCCAAAGCCACTGCTACCAGAAACCTGGTGATTCACAAGAGGAACATATAATCGATCCCTTACTAAAAATAACGACAAATTCATCAAATGTAACTATTATAGACACTTTCTGTTAGGTTTTAGTGAGCGGTAAGGCTGCGGCGCTGGAGGAGCATGGAGAGTGTATAAAGAACTGATGATAATTAGCAGGAGTGTGGAGGGGCATGATTTCAGCAGGGGAGGGGTGCCACGTAACCCTGCACCCCAAACACCCACTTCCCATGTTGGAAGGACTCGGAAGTGGATTTTTCTTAAAGTTCATTTGATTTCACAATAAAAAAATAGAGCTGGGAAGACTTGATTCCTAAACAGTAGAGCTACCCACAGGGTGAAATAAATAGAAGAGGGAGAGGAGCAGGTTGATTTTGCTTTGCTTTGCAAGCACCCCTCCTAAAAAATTTTCAGGACTGTTCTTCTCCTATTATTGTTGCTATCTGCACAACCACCCTCAATTATTCTTTAAGGATGAGAGCCTCAGCCTTTTAACATATAGGTAGAGAAGGAGGAGACGTGGGGAATCTGCCTTTTTAGATAATGGCTTCGTGCCTTGAAACATCTGTCTGGAAAGTGGATAAAATACAGAAATAATCCAGATGTAAAGGGCCAGGAGAGCCCCGTGGCCACAGGACGATCCTTTCCTGTGCCCCAGAACTGCTGCTCCCGAGCTGGGAGACACCAAACCGTCCCATTCCAAGCACGTGCAGAATTTTGCACAACCCAGTGAGGTACTGGAAGAGCCAAAGCTCCTCCAGCTCCAGGAGCTGGGCAGCAGCTGAATAGAAGTTTTAAAAGCTGTGATTTGAAGTTAAAAACCTATTGTTTCAGGCCCCCCCCTCGCTGAACCCACTGTGTATCTTCTTCCCTAGCATCTAATTACAAAGGCTGTTTCACACTCGATGAATGTTCGATCGCAATCCAAATAGTTTGCAGAAAATCCCACAGGCCTGAAGTTTGCCCCCCTCTAAACCTGAAGGGGTTTGCTTCAGAGCTTTCTCCTTTACAACCTGTAACCTAATTGCTCCGGTAATGAAATAATTGTTTGTGTCTTTGGCCGTGACGTTACGTCACTCACTTTGGTGATATCACAAACTCAACGTTATTATGAGTTTCCCGTCAGGGACAGGTCAGGGGTGTCTCCATGGAGAGGCTTTTTTGCCGAAGGGAAGAATGCAGAATTAGACACGTTTTCCAGCTGAAAGCTGCCGAGTTTTGTCAAAACCTCCGTGGAGGTGCCCGGCCCTGGCTGTGGCCACCTCAGCACCTACATCCCGGGGAATCCTGGGGCTTCAACTTCTGTGGGACAGAGCTCCTGGCAGCAGGTGCTGGGAGGAGAAATGATGGACACGGTGTAAACCCCCCCAGCGAGGGGAAGGAAGATCTTTAGGCTCCTCATTATGTCATTTCCCCCACCAAACCCGAGGCTTGCTTCTTAATTTTGACGGACCTTAATTTTGATCGATCTGGTTCAAGGGTTTTATTTGACTAGAAAAGGAATGTGTGCTTTTTCCCAGGCTGACCAGGAAGCCCGGGATAGGTGTCGTGTGGGAGGCCCGGTGATTATACAACAAAAAGATGGGGTCACCACCTGCCCCCCCTCCTTGCCATAAGCAGAGGAAGAACGTCTGTCAAAACATGAATTCCCACACCCGGGGGGGTAATGCAGAACCCAAACAAACACACCTCGGAGCCCCAGGGTGATTAGCCCAAAGTCCCATTAAAATTGGGGGCTCGGAGGGGATGGATGTCTCAGCCCCTCCGTCTCTCAGGGAGGGCTCGGTTCCCCAGCCCCCCAACATCCATTGCAAACTGGGGGGAGAGGAAAGGAATCGCCCAGGGGAGCGGAGGGGGATGATGGGGATACAAAGAGGCACAGGCCAGACTTGGGTACCACATCCCGGGGGGGGGGGGGGGGGGGGGTGAAAGGCTGCGCACCCCCCCCCTTCTCTGCACCCCAATACAGAGCATCCCCCCCTCCCGGGGTGGGTGCCGGCAGGTGGGGAAGGAATGGGGGGGAGGAGGGGGGGGGGACGCGGGGTTGAGCGCGGGTGGCCGAACAAAGGCGGCCGCTGGTGTGGGGGAGTGTGTCCCCCCCATCCCCATCCCCATCCCCATCCCCATGCCGCCGCCGAGCGCAACAGGCGCCGCGCCCCGCGAAACCCCTTCCGCGCCCCGCGGAGCCCCTTCCCGATCCGTGTGTGTCCCCCCCCCCCCCCCCGCCCCCCCCCCACCGCCCCCGCCCCCCGCCCCCACCGCCCCCCCAC
>BJBW01009573.1:11820-23050 GCA_004320125.1 Scolopax mira | reverse complement strand
CCTTTTCTCCAGGCTGAACATCCCCAGCTCCCTCAGCCTCTCCTTGTGCTTCAGACGAGTCGTAAGACTTGTCCATTGCCCTTCTCTGGACCCACTCCAGCCCCTAAATGTCTTTTTTTTGTGGAAAGGGACCCAAAACTGGAGACAGTACTCAAGGTGGGGTCTCACCAGTGCTGAGTACAGGGGGATGGTCACCTCTTGGGTCCTACTCACCACACTGTTCCTGATACAGGCCAGGATGCTCTTGGCCCCCTTGCCCACCTGGGCACACTGCTGGCTCATGTTCAGCCAACAGGCAGCCAACACCCCCAGGTAGCTCCAGCTACTCTGTCCCCAGCCTGTGGAGGATTCATGGGGTTGTTGTGACCCAAGGGCAGGACCCAGCACTTGGCCTTGTTTAATCCCATCCCATTGGCCTCAGCCCATCCAGCCAGCCTCTTCAGATCCCTCTGCAAAGCCTTTCTACCCTCCAGCAGGTCAATACTCCCACACAACTTGGTGTTGTCTGTGAACTTACCAAGAGAGCACTCGATCCCCTCCAGATCATTGATAAAGATGTTAAAGAGGGCCATCTGCGTTGAGGCCTTTCACTGAGAGTAATAAAGCTTTTTCCCCCCAGTCTTGAGGTTCTATTAACGACAGCAAAACAATATTTTCCCCTTATCTTGTTTTTTAATTGGCTTACCACAGAGTTGTGGTGCTGTGTGGCGATGGTTGTGGTGGCTCTTTGGTCACCACAGGGGAATTCTGCCTCCCACAGAGGAGAACCTTCAAGCCAGGCCGACCTGCCAGCAGATTTAGCACATCCCTATTGTCTTGCCTGTTCAAACCTAGTTATTTCCCAAGATCTAACCTTTTCCAAGGTCTTAATGTCAGTATATATGAATGGCTACTTGCAAAATTAGTCTTTCAGTGATTGTAGAGCAAGGGAAGAACCTCTCCTTTCTCCTTTCCGCAGCGAGGCAAAACAACTGGCCTCCTCTTCCCAAGAAGTGTCCAATCAAGCCGTGTTTTTATCAGGATTTTTCTGCAGACATCCCAGCTGACTACCAGCGGATATGCAAGATGCTGTATTACTTGTGGATGCGTAAGTAACTGCAAGAAAAACTCTTCCTAAGAAGGTTCTGTGTCACATGCAGAGCTTTTTGACCCTACAGTAAATTCTGTAGGTATCATCTGCAGGGGTAAAATAATGTTTCTCTCCCTTTTCTTTTTTTTTTTTTTTTCCTTATGAAGGTGAATGTAAAGGGCTCCAAGGTTTTGTTTTGGGAATAGCTCATTTGTCACGTAATTTTGGTTAAGTTCCCTTCCAACTCAAACCCCAAAATTGTGGTTTCATGGAGACTTTAACAACCCTCCTAAGACTCTGGAAGACAAGACAACAGATAGAGCAGCTCAGCAATGGGGTGCAAACCAGTCTCAGCTCTTACTTGTCAATGTTGGTGCCCAGCAGAGATTTCAGATTTGGCCGTACGCAGCAGGATTGGATGAGGTTTTTGGATTAAGCCCTTTTTTTATTTTCAAGGGAGGGAAGGAAATGAGATGGCCCAAAGATCTCCTTAATTTCCGCAGAGCTCCACGCATTCAGTGGGAGATTAGGGATGCTTAGAGAGACTTCTGAGTCTTCCAAGAACTTCCTGACACTTCTCCTCTCTCTCTTTCTCTCTCCCATCCCGAACAGTGCATTCCATTACCCTGCTCCTCAACCTGCTTGCCTGCCTGGCGTGGTTCACAGTCGATATGCAAAGAGGAGTAGACTTTGGTCTCTCCATCCTGTGGTTTGTTTTATTCACTCCTTGTGCCTTTCTCTGTTGGTACCGACCGATTTACAAGGCTTTCAGGCAAGTACTGTTTCCTTCTGTCGCGGGGATACAGCTTTTTAGTGGGAGGAGTTTTGGGGTTTATCTGCTCTGATCATATGTTGCCTGCAGGGTTTTTCCAGCTCTTTGCATCATTAAATAGATCAAACCCACTTGTTCCTAAACAAGTATCTGATGCAACTTGATGATGGTGGTCCTTTCTCATGTTGTAGTCTAAGCCCAGCTGATCATAGAGGCCTAATTATTTTTTTTTTTAATTGATTTCTGAGAAGCTCTTTGGATTATCAATGTGCTGAGCACACTGCTTGCATTAAAGAGGCTGCCTTCACCCCATCTCACACTAGGCAGAGTTTTCCAATATCCAGTGAACCTGCTTTAAGTTGTGTTGCTCCATAAGTTCAACCTGAAATCACCTCCCCTCAACAGCCTTCCCCTGGAGAAAGGAGTTCCCCGAAATTATTTCCCTCCCTTTCAGAGATGGAAGTCTGTGCCCCTGGGTCACGCTCCTGCCTGCTGTCTCTCCTGCAGGTCTGACAGCTCCTTCAGCTTCTTCGTCTTCTTTTTCATCTTCTTCTGCCAAATAGCAATCTACATCATCCAGGCTGTTGGCATTCCTGGCTGGGGAGACAGGTAAGCTTGGCTTCGTGGGCTGGCAGGCTGGAACCTTTCACGGATGCCTTTTCTCTCCAGGGCTGTGACTGTCAGAAGCTTTGGGGTCTGTTTCTGACACCTTTGTGTTCTCTCTCTCCTTCTCCTGTGATTTTCCTCTCTTGTCTGCTACAGCTTTGGCAGGTCCCAGCTGGGACCTTCTCGATGTTGAACCTCTCACGTTGGCTGCATCCACCTTGTGCTGAAACAGCCTTCCCTGATGGGAGGGTGTAGCGTGGGGGTGAGGGATCTCCGACCCAGGGTCTGGGTGCTGCTTAACTCCACACTGCTGCTGCCAGCTCCATTCTGTCCCCAGACTCTTCCTCAATTTGGGAGTTCTCAGCTCTGGAGTCCTCAGCACAGGAAGGACATGGAGCTGTTGAAGCGGGGACAGAGGAAGCCATGGAGATGCTGGGAGGGCTGGAGCCCCTCTGCTGGGAGAGGGGGCTGAGAGAGTTGGGGGGGATGATCCTGGAGAAGAGAAGGCTCCGGGGAGACCTCAGAGCCCCTTCCAGTCCCTCAAGGGGCTCCAGGAGAGATGGGGAGGGACTCTGGATCAGGGAGGGGAGCCCTAGGAGGAGGGGGAAGGGTTTGACACTGAAAGAGGGGAGATTGAGATGAGATCTCAGGAAGAACTTCTTTGGTGTGAGGGTGATGAGACCCTGACCCAGGCTGCCCAGAGAAGCTGTGGCTGCCCCATCCCTGGAGGGGTTCAAGGTTGGAGCAACCTGGTGTGGTGGGAGGTGCCCCTGCCCAGGGCAGGGGGGTTGGAACTCGATGATCTTTAAGGTCCCTTCCAACCCAAACCATTCCATGAATTTCTCTCGAGTGTGTTACCAGTGATCTGTGCTTCCAAAACAGAGAGGGTTTTATCCTCGCCCTGCGTTGGTGGCATCGTACAGGAAGGAGGAGTCTGAGCTTCTGGAGCTGCTTCCACAGGCCTCTGGTCAGCAGCTGCCCCCTGCAGCGAAACCATTGCCTTTCTTTTTGCCTCGCTGGGCTGGCTGTGGATCAGATTCCCCTGGGAACAGGGAAAAGGTTTAACAGCGAGTGGTTTTTCTCCCCGGGGGGAGCCTCCAGGTGACGAGCTCCGCGAAGCTGCCGTCTATTTTTGCCGGCTGCCTGCAGAAGGCCTCGTGGGCAAAGCTGTCCTCGTGCTCCCTCTTAGTCACAGGGGACAGGGAGGGGACGTTCCCTTTTTAGTCTGACTTTGGAGAGCCTGCCTTGGGCTTTCGGCTGCGCTTCCTCCAGCCTGCCAGCCCGTTTATTTTTGGCTGTGGTGCGTGCTGTGCCTTTCCGCTTCCTTGTAGCGAGCACGAAGCTGTGCAGCCCGTGGGACAGGGGGGTTTGGTTCATCCAGGTCCCTCATTCCTGGTGGCCCCCAGCTGGCTCGGGTTAGCCCGTGGAAAGATTCCTTTCTCCAGCACCCAGGGGGGTGTTTGGAGCGGGGCACCTCGGTGTTTTCACCCACCACCAAGCACTGATAACTCCCGTTGTTCTCCCTGCCCCTTCCTTGCAACAGCTGCCAGTTTCCTCTAACTTCGTCCCTTCCTTCCTCTTCCTCCCCAATCCCAACACTCTTGATCTCCAGATTTCCATGTACCCCCCCCATCTTTGCGCTGCTTTGATTTATGATGATGCCAAAGGTGGGCCGGGGACCAGGGCTATAACGCAGGTGGGGTGAGCACGATTCTCCTGTGGGGAGATGGAGGGATGGATGGAGGGTTGCTTCTAAAATGATAATGGAGACTCTGGCCCCAAAACGAGTGCCTGGCAGAGCTCTGGATCTCCGTTCCCACAACTAGAATCTTTGGGTTTGAGCAGGTCTCGTGGATAAAGAGCAGGTGACAAGAGGATAGGGCCAGATTCTTCTCAGTGGTGCCCAGGGACAGGACAAGAGGGAACGGGCCCAAACTTGAACGTAAGAAGTTCCATCCTAACATGAGGAGGAACCTCTTTCCTGTGAGGGTGACAGAGCCCTGGAAGAGGCTGCCCAGGGAGGTGATGGAGTCTCCTCTGGAGACATTCAACCCCCACTTGGGCACGTTCCTGTGCAACCTGCTCTGGGTGACCCTGCTCTGGCAGGGCGTTGGAGGAGATGATCTCCAGAGGTCCCTTCCCACCCCCACCGTTCTGGAATTCCCTGTAACCTTCCCCCAAAGGTTCTTCTGCAGCCGTTGGTGCCTCTTCCCATCTCACCTCACTCTCCCCTCTCTCGCAGCGGCTGGATCGCGGCGCTGTCGGAGCTGCACGGGAACCTGGCCGTGGCTGTTATCATGATGGTGGTGGCAGGGTTCTTCACCCTCTGTGCTGTTCTCTCACTCTTCCTCCTGAAGCAGGTGAGTGGCTTGAAGGCAAGGAGAGGACAAACTAGCAGATCCATAGGTCGGGCGGCTCCCAGAGCAGGTTGGGGGGGGGGGTTGCCACCTCCTCTCATCTGTTCATGGGGATTTAACTTGCTTTGGAAGATGTAATCAGGGCACTGTCAGGTCAAGAGTTTTAATTAATGTATTTTTGCTCGTGCTTCCTGCGACGATGCCAAGTTGCTTGAAGGCTAAGGGGACCTGCAGGTGGGGGCTCACCGTTGGAGGGGAAAGAAGAAGCAGAGATGCTGCATTAAGATGTGTCATTAAGGTGTGAAAGGGCCTCAAACGCACACTGGGAATAAAGGAAGGGGGTGGAAAGCCTTGCTGGTGGTGGAGGTCCCAAACGTCTCCCTCATTGAATATATGGACATCCAATTTCTCGAATCTCCCTTTACCTTGAGCCTGCCCACAGCTGGCTGAGCAGAGAAGGCACCTTGGGGTGTCCCGGGGGCTTTACAGCCACTGCTACCATAGAGTGGTGGGATTCTTCAAAGCCTGGTGGGATCTAAAGGAGTCCCTTCCCACGACAGGACAAGGGGTAATGGTTTTAACTTGGAAGAGGGGAGGTTCAGATTAGATACCAGAAAGAAACTCTTTACTGTGAGGGTGGTGAGACACAGGCCCAGGTTGCCCAGAGAGGCTGGAGGGGCTCAAGGCCAGGTTGGATGGGGCTTTGAGCAACCTGGTCTGGTGGGAGGTGTCCCTGCCCAGGGCAGGGGGGTTGGAACTCGATGATCTTTAAGGTCCCTTCCAAATCTAACCATTCTATGAGTCTGTGATTCTGACCAACCGCACAACGACCGTGTTTCTGCAATTAACAGCTGTGGGCAAGGTGAGGACAGAGTGAGCTGGTCCTGTTCCTACTGCTTCCTCCTCCGTTTCTCCTAAATTGTATCTCGAAGGAGATATCTGACACTTGGAGTTGCAGACCTGCAACCTCAGGTCTGTAGATGCAGAGGTTAAGTGTCTGTGTCCTGCGAGGAGAGGCGTTTTTGGTCCAATACCTGCTGTTTTGCTGAGAACGCCACATATTCCTCCTGCTCCACGCTGGAATCCTGCCTCCAGGTCTGGACTCCCCAGTTCAAGAGAGACAGGGAACTACTGGAAAGAGTCCAGCGTAGGGCAACTAAGATGATGGAGGGGTTGGAGCATCTCCCTGATGAGGACAGGGAGAGCTGGGATTCTAGCCTGGAGAAGAGAAGGCTGAGGGGAGACCTTATCCATGCTGACAAGGATCTAAAGGGTGGGATGAAGGAGGATGGAGACCGACTCTTTCCAGTGGTTCCCAGTGACAGGACAAGGTGCAATGTGGGAAGTTCCACTCCAATCTGAGGAAGAACTTCTTTGGGGTGAGGGTGACAGAGCCCTGGCAGAGGCTGCCCAGGGAGGGTGTGGAGTCCCCTTCTCTGGAGATCTTCAAGCCCCACCTGGATGGTGTCCTGAGTGATGTGCTCTGGGCAGCCCTGCTTTGGCAAGGGAGTTGGGCTGGATGATCTCTAGAGATCCCTTCCAACAATTCTGTGATTCTGCTTGACACCAACAAGGGTCTCTTGAAGTCCCCAGGGTCACATCACACTGAGGTGGAGCTGGTGGCATTCTGCGGGGCCGAGCAGAAACCCAGCCAGTTGGTGGGGCAAACCCGTTATTTTTCTGCTGATATCTTTAATTTCTTTCCCCCCTTTCCCTTCTCTTCCCGTTTCCCAGGTGCATTCCCTGTACCGGCGCACGGGAGCCAGTTTCCAAAGGGCCCAGGAGGAGTTCTCCCAAGGCATCCTCACCAACAGGAGCTTCCAGACGGCGGCTGCCGGGGCGGCCTCCTCCGCCGCACAGAGCGCTTTCCGAGGAAACTAGCCCTTCCCCGGCCGCTTTTCCCTTCCTCCATCACCCCAACCTTTGCTTGTTCGGTTGTTTTTTGGTTTGGTTGGGTTTGTTTTTTTTCCTAAAAATGCACTTTTTTTGCCGGGGGTATCGCATTAGCTCTGTGATGCCCATCAGAAGAGATCTGGTTGGTTGATTATTTTTGGGGGGTTTTTTCGGTTTTTTTTAAGCTTCGGTTGGCCTATGTTTCTGATGATTGGTTGGTTTTTTTTTTCCCCTCTCGTATTTTTAGGGTGGGGGGGTAAGGGGGGAGATGAGGGGAGACTGTTCTCTGAAGCAAATATATTTCTCTATCCAAGATGTACCGAGTGTTTGTGTCTCTTCCTCCCCTCAACCCAGGCCTGGAGCAAGTTTTTGGCCTTGACTTTCTCCTCTCTCTCCTCTGGGTCTTTGCTATGAAGAATTTGGATTATCTGCTGGTTTTGGGCAGGGGGGAGGGGGCAGGTTTGTAACTGGTGTGTAGCATATGTTAATCTAGGAGTCCTGGTGGACAACAGGATGCCCATGAACCAGCAATGTGCCCTTGTGGCTAAGAAGGCCAATGGCATCCAGGGTGGGGGGGCATCAGGAAGAGTGTGACCAGCAGGTGGAGGGAGGTCATTGTTTCCCTCTTCTCTGCCCTGGGGAGGCCTCATCTGGAGCACTGGGACCAGTTCTGGGCTCCCCAGTTCAAGAAGGACAAGGAACTGCTGGAGAGGGGACAGCAGAGGGCTACAAGATGATTAGGAGCCTGGAGCATCTCCCTTACGAGGAGAGGCTGAGGGACTTTGTTGGGGCTTTTCAGTCTGGAGAAGAGAAAGCTGAGGGGGGATCTGATCAACACCTAGAAATAATTCAAGGGTGGGTGTCAGGAGGATGGGGCCAGTCTTTTCTCAGTGGTGCCCAGGGACAGGACAAGAGGGAATGGGCACAAACTTGAACATAAGAAGTTCCACCTAAGGAACTTCTTTCATTTCATGAGGAACTTCTTTTCTTTGAGGGTGGCAGAGCCCTGGAAGAGGCTGCCCAGAGAGGTGGTGGAGTCTCCTTCTCTGGAGACATTCCAAACCCATCTGGGCAAGTTCCTGTGCAACCTGCTCTGGGTGGACCTCCTTTGGTCAGGGGGTTGGACTAAATGATCTCTAGAGGTCCCTTCCAACCCCATGTGATTCTGTGATTCTATGTCACTAATTTTAAGAGCAGAAACTGTGCTTTTGGTTTATTTACACTCACACGATGCTGCGTTTTGACCTCTTCACTGCCTTGGCTTCCTAAGAGGTGGGGGAACATGGAATGAAAGAGAACCTGGCAGGCAGAGAGGAGGAGAAATGTCCTTGTCCTCCCCCTCTCTGCTTCCAGGAGGATCCTGCAGACGGTGGCTGTGCCCCGTGGCAGCACCCTCAGCCCCCTGGCAGGGAGTGAGGGAGAGGGGCTTCATGGGGGGCTGAGCCTTCCCTGTGGCCTTAAACCAGAGAAGGGAAAGAGGAGGGAGGGAGAGAAAGGGCTTCTTTTTTTTTTTTTTTTGGGTTGGATTTTTTTGGAAAAGGAATTTGCATTTGGGGTGCAGGGGGGTTGAAGACGAGCTCAGACACCAGAAGCCACCTTTCTCTGGCTAACGAGTGAATAAACGAGACGGTTTCTCCCTGTCTTCCTATTATTATTTTGATTTTTGTTGTATTTTTTACTGGGCCAGAACTGCTTTGGGCTGTGGTCACCTTCTGGAGCTGGTCCCCCCCCACCATGGGACATGGAGGGTTGTGCCAAGGTGGGATGGGGACAGTCATATCCCCCCCCCTCTCCAACTCCAGCACTGATTAGTATCCTTAATTTAGGGGCTTTAGTTGCAGACCCCTGTCCCTTTCTGTCCCCTCAAGGCTTGGGGGGGGGGGGAGGATGTGTGCATTTTGTGCCCCCATCCTTTGCTGCTGTGGTAGAGGCCGGGGGGGGGCACATTTTTTACACTCCTTTTTTTCCTATTATTACAGTGTTTTCGTTGCGTCTGATCTTTTCATTAAAAGGAAGAAAAAAAAAGAACTAATTAATAATAAAAGGTGTATGTGCTCAAGGGAAAAGCTCCCGCCTCCCAGCGGGGGGGGGGCGTGGTCAGGCAAGGCTTGTGGGCGTGGCGCCGGAGGGGGCGTGGCCAGAGCCGCGGGAAGCCGGAAGCGGTTGCCGGGGGCCGGAGAGGGCCATGGCCGGGGCCGGCTGGGCCCCGCCGCGCCTCGACGGCTTCATCCTCACCGAGCGCCTGGGCGCCGGTACCTACGCTACCGTCTATAAGGCCTATAGGAAGGTAGGGCCGGGCCCGCTGCGGGGTGTCCCCCTCCAGCCCCCCCAAACCCGCCTCGCTTCCCCTACAGCCCTCCCTGTGTGTCCCCCCCCCCGCTATCCCTATAGCCCCCATATGGGACCTCCTGCTTCCATCATGGGACTTGTCCCCTCTCCCCCCCCTTCCCAGGAGCTCCTTCTCCCCCTCCCCATCCAGGACCCCCCCCAGCAGGCTGGGGAAGGACCACCAGGGTGGCTGTTTGGGTGGGTGGGTGGGGGTCTCCAGGGCTGGCTCCCCTTGGCAGAAAGACACGCGGGAGGTGGTGGCCATCAAGTGTGTGAACAAGAGGAGCCTCAACCGGGCGTCGGTGGAGAACCTGCTGACGGAGATCGAGATCCTGAAGACCATCCGCCACCCGCACATCGTGGAGCTCAAGGACTTCCAGGTGGGGCTGGGGGCTTTCTGGGGGTGGAGGATGGGACACCGAGCCAGCCCCAACCCAACTCAGGTCCTGGGGTCTGTCCTGGCTCCCCAAGGGTGTATCTGTGGAGCTGTTTCCCAGCAACTGGGCAAACCAGTCCAGGTGGACCCTGTGTGGGTGGGATATGTGGTGGGACCAGCCGGAGCGGCGTGACGGGGGTCCTCTTGCAGTGGGACAACGACCACATCTACCTGATCATGGAGTTCTGCGCTGGGGGGGACCTCTCCCGCTTCATCCGGATGCGCAGGATCCTCCCGGAGAAGGTGGCCCGCATCTTCCTGCAGCAGCTTGGTAAGGGGACTTTGCCCAGCTCTGAGGAGCACCCTCCCCAGGTATTTTGGAGGTCAGGACTCTTGGCACTGAGGTTGCCACCTGCCCAGCCTGCGCTCTGAAGTTCCTTCATGACCACAACATCTCCCACCTGGACCTCAAGCCGCAGAACATCCTTCTGAGCTCCCCGGAGAACCTCCAGCTGAAGCTGGCAGGTGAGGAGTGGTTGGTCGTTCCTTCTCCTCATCCCCTTCCCCACCCCCTCCAAAAAAATGAGCTCCCCTGGCCCATCTTCTCCCAGATTTTGGCTTTGCCCAGCACATGTCACCCTGGGATGAGAAGCACATCCTGCGGGGCTCCCCGCTCTACATGGCCCCCGAGATGGTGTGCCGCCAGCAGTACGATGCCCGGGTGGACCTGTGGTCGGTGGGCGTCATCCTCTACGGTGGGCTTTGGCTTTTATCACCCTACCCCAGGGCTTGGCTTAGGGCCAGTTTCCCCCCTCCCCCCATCCTCCCCCACACATCTCTTTTTTTCCTTCCCTCTCCCCTACCCTGTAGAAGCACTTTTTGGGAAGCCACCCTTCGCCTCCCGCTCCTTCGCCGAGCTGGAGGAGAAGATCCGCAGCGACCGGGCTGTGGAGGTAACGTGGGATGGGGTGGCATCTGGCAGCTTGTCCCTATGGGGCTGGTGTCTCAAGCCCCCCCCCACCCCATATTCCCTCCCCAGCTTCCCAGCCGGCCCCCGCTCTCCCCAGAATGCCGGGATCTCTTAGGACAACTCTTGGAGAGGGACCCATTGAAACGCATCTCCTTCCAGCGCTTCTTTGCCCACCCTTTCGTGGATATGGAGCACGTCCCCGGCCCCGAGAGCCTCTGCAAGGCGGTGAGTGGAGAAGCTGGAGAATCGTGGCATAGACAGGTGTACTCTTCACTGGGTAAAAAACTGGCCAGATGGCCAGTTGGGATTAATGGGGTGACATCCAGTTGGTGGCTGGTCACCAGCGGTGTCCCTCAGGGCTCGGTTTTGGAGCCAGCCTTGTTTCATATCTTTATTGATGATCTGGATGAGGGGATTGAATGCACCCTTAGTAAGTTCACAGACAGCACCAAATTGGGTGGGAGTGTTGATCTGCTTGAGGGTTGGAAGGCTCCACGAAGGGATCTGGACAGGTTGGATGGATGATCCGAGGCCAACGGAATGAGGTTCAATAAGGCCAAGTGCTGGGTCCTGCACTTGGGTCACACCAACCCCAGGCAATGCTACAGGCTTGGGGATGAGTAGCTGGAGCTGCCCAGCACAAAAGGATCTGGGGATGTTGGTGGACAGCCAACATGAGCCAGCAGTGTGCCCAGGTGGCCAAGAAGGCCACCAGCATCCTGACGCGTATCTGGACCAGTGTGGCCAGCAGGAGCAGGGCAGTGATGGTGCCTCTGTACTGGGCACTGGTGAGGCCTCATCTTGAGGGCTGGGTTCAGTTTTGGGCCCCTCACCACAAGAAGGACATTGAGCTGCTGGA
>BJBW01009571.1:0-10070 GCA_004320125.1 Scolopax mira | reverse complement strand
ACTCAGTTTAAACTAATGAAACTATCCATTTTATGAGGTGTCAGGATTTATGCATCTGCCACTGGGGGGGGGCTGTCAGAGAAAGGCCACCTGTTGACTAGAGGTCACAGTGCTGTCTCATATAAGGGGGTGCAGTGGCATCTGCTCTCAGCTCTTCCAGCTGTCTTCCCTCATCACACTTTATCTGTCTTATCTGGGTTGAAATGCAATCACACAACTCTTCATCAAGCCCCAAGATTTTGATTGCTGGTTGTCTCCAATGCCACAGCAGCACAGCTGATGGCCCAGCCAACGCTCTGAGCCAGGTCCCTCACTCACCATCACGTTGGCCAGGACCATTCTGAAGGTGGCTGTGACCAAAGTCACAGCTGGTTCCTGACCAAAGAACTAAAAACTGCACCCAGCACAGTCCATGTCCTGACATCAACCCTCTTCTCCCCACAAGTACTGCAGCGCCTGTTCAAAATGAGCCAGGGCTCCTGTTCTTTTCCTTCAGACCCTATTCTAGAGCAGTTCCAGAGCTTTCCTACCTCTTCCCAGCTCTGCCCCCACTCAGCCAGCTGGCTGATGTTACCTGGTCCTACGTGTGACACAGAGTGTATCAGCGTGCTCCTACAGTAGCCTCAGATACATCCAAACAAAAAAAAAAAATTGAGATTAAGTCATCAAAATGCACCCCACAAAATGTCCTGGGGCAGAGCGAGAATTGCTCACAACTTCTAAGGACAGGAACAGGACCAACTGAGAACGTTCCACTCATGACTGCGTCCACAAACAAGCCAAAAAAGCTGGTTATTGGGCAAAGAGCATCAGAAATGAACAGGAAACCTCCTGGCGGTGGCTGCGTACCTGGCCTGCTGAGCAGCCCAACGGCAGGCCTGATGCAAGCAGCTGGCCCACAGACTGTCGAGCTCCACTGAAAGGGCTCCTTACGTGAGTCTGACCTAAAGATGTGCTGTACCAGCTGCAAAGCTCCTCCCCAGCTGGGAAAGGGTTGATGGCTACCCCGTGTACCCTGGAAAATACTCAAAATATAATCAATATAGCACATGGTCACTGAAAGACTGGCACTCTGATACATAATTACAATAATTAACCAATTACGATGATGAAAGAGATCACAGCTAGGAGAAAAGTACATGGCAGAGCAAAGGAGGAAGTGATGATGTGGAATACAGAGAGCTATGATTCAGTCTCTGAATTTCGGGTGAAGTACAGACAACCACAATGTGTTTGGTGATCAGTGTGCAGTGCTCTGCTTTATGTTTATCTCAAGGGGTCCAAATTACAAATACAGCCTGTAATTGAAAACATGACTGAAAGCAACTCAGTAAGTTTGGATTCCAGGCTGATGGAAAAGGCAGGAAGAGGAATCAGTGCTGACACCAGCTGGATGAGAAACAACCAGCCCCAAAAATGCCAGGAAGAAGAACACCACCAGCAGCCTATGGGAAAACTCAGACTAAGGCAGGACCAGCCACCAAGGTCCTACCAAAGGCCACAGGCAGACCTAAGAGGCAGCCTGAACCTTCCTCCCCTACCACCAGCAAAAGCTCAGGTGTATGCCACAGAGTTTCTATCTCACACCATCTATAATCTGAATGGTCAGAGATGCATTGATATATTGCTGAAGTCACAAAAGCACAAGCTTCTGAGAAACTTCACCCAAGAGCAAGCAAAGTTAAAGTATGAAGAGCCCATCTACTGTGAGTGAACCAAACACAGAGTGGTGTATAAGAATGTTGCTCTTCCCCATCAAAAAACCCCATCAACTAATTTTACCCAAACCAGACTTATCTCACCAGCCAGGAACTTCTGGATTCTTGAACATCCATCCTAAAGACTCATAAAAATAAAAGCCTAATGCAGCAATCTGCAAGGCTCCAGCAGCACTCCTGGCTTTCCTCTTTCATTGTTCTTTTCAAATTTTTTTATGCTAGTTGGTGCAGTTGCAGCAACAGTCCTCAGCAGTTCTCATTACTCCACTGACTGTCACCAAAACCCTGCTTCTCCGTGTTCCCCGTTTCACTGTTATACATTACACAAAAGAAAACACCAACCAAGAGCGAGCGACTGTATCCCAAGCCCTGCAGCATCCCTCATCAAGGGTGCAAATGATCCAGGTTTGATAAGCTTGCTCTTCTCCTCATTATTACAACTCAAAGTGAAAAGGGAGTTCAGGGTTGAATTACAGGACAGAACTGGGCCTGCATTTAACACAACCTACTGAACTAAATGTTTTGCCAGACACAAAAGGCTGCTTTTCAGAAAATTTAGAGCTGTCACTCCACAGCCCTGACTACAGGACACAGACTTCTTGGTGATCAGTCATTACTTCACACATGCTTGGGCAGACCCCAAACTATGCTGTGCTCAAAAAAACCCAAATCTTATGATGATTTCTTTTGATGACTTTCCTCTACATCACAATAATACATACCCTACTCAAAGATCAGAAGAGGAATCAGGAAGTAATTAGCAAAGAGATGGCACTGAGTAGGTCCACTGATGTCCAACAACTCCACCACTGTGTAGGAGTAAAACAAATACACAGCAGAAGAGATGCAACCTCTCAATAACTCAAAATAGTAGCTTTACGAATGAATTTTCATTATAATATTTTTTTAATTAAGAGTTACAGCTTCTTCAGGTATTTCTACCTAATGAATAAAGGATCTTAGCTCCCCAAGATAGATTAAGTAACACAAAGCTTGACAACTAACCCCGACATCTCTGGTTACCCTTGATTATAGAGAACTGATAAATATCTCCCTTTAGCTGTAACATCAACTCAGAAAGTGACAAAAGGCACAGCTGTGCTTTTCCCTTAAAATTTCTTTTGCTCTATATATTGAATATCATGACTGTGACAATTGTCCTTCCAAGATTTTCTTGCAACATATGAGGAGAGTGTCCACTAATGAATACCACTGATAAATACTTCAAGGCTTCTAAAGGGGCAAATACACACAGAAAATACACCATAGCTGTTCTGTCACAGACTAAAAGTGTACAATATTAGATATCACCCAGTGATCTTCTGGGCTGATCAAAAATAACCAGATACGTATGAAAGTAAATGCATTCAGAGATCTCTTTCAGCCTTCCCACGTTGGCCAACCACGAAGAACATCCGCCCCCTCATCATACTAAAGTCTGAAGTATCACACTAAATTTTTAATGTGCAATTTAAAGAAAGCTCCTCTAAAAATCTTGCTAATCAATGAAAACACCTTCAGAAATTTCTGAAGGCTTCCACATTTTTACAATACTACAGCCTCCAACAGGAGTTTTATTAGGAAAATGCCCAGTTCTTCAAGTACAGACAAAAAATTCACAGTAGTCAACCTCATCTCCCTGCTCATCAAGGAATATACAAGGCAAGGACTGTAACAATTATACTCTAAATGAGGGAAGTCAACTCTTTGCTACAGTTTCAAAACACGCTGGCAAACAGCTAAGGTGAAATGGTTTGAAGTCTCAGTGCCCATGACCGACTAAGTTTGCAGCTGAAAATTGCTGGGTTAATGCTGACAATGCCACAAACAAATGAAAACTGGTATTTGATTAGCACAGAAGAAATTAAAACATGAAGTAGTTAGGTTCAAAGTAATACAGCATCTCTATTCATCAAATGCATCTTTTATAAATGGGATAATACCAGAGAAATAACATTCACTGTGCAAAAATAACCCTTCCAAGCTGGCAGATTGGCACGGCAAAAGCTGTTAGAAAGAGCTTTTATTGAAGAGGGCCCTATGGATTGTCTGAAGAGGAAGCACTCACTGAGACAAGAGAAACCTATGAACACAGTCAAATTAAAAATAAGGAAGAATTTGTAAATACACACAGTCCTAAAGCCATTATTACTGGCCATTTTATTTTAAACAGCAGGCAGCAGGGGAAGTAGTGCTTGTGGAAGCAGAAGTCTCCAGGGTCCAAGGATCACTTTTAAAGGAACGGGGAAGAATATTCCTAATACACAGTGTGCAGAACTACAGCTCCTCTGCTTAGTTAGGCATAAACGAGGAAAACATTCCAATTACTAAGAAGGATTTTTGAGGCACATTCAAGTAGTCTGCAGTCTCCTTGTTTTCAGTGAGTAGCCTTTCTCACCACAAAGAAATCCCAAGTTTAATGTTACTACTCAGAAAGAAACTACGAAGTGAAACCACTGCTACATATGAATATTTTCAGGGTTTCTGAAAACAGTTAAAACTCTCCAATCTAGCAAGCAGAGTTACATTAAAGAATAAACTTACCCACAGATACTGAAGCAACTTCAGCAAACGTGGACAGTAATAATACTCCATCTTCCCCAGCACAAAGTTAATGCAAAACCATCTTCGTTAAGAGCCAGCCTCCTCACTCTTCCCCGCCTCCAGCAGAAGTTAAAAGTGGAACGGAGCAATTAAAAGCAACATGAATAATGCAGGGTGGCCGTTCATCCGGCCCCACGTCACCAGCCTGAGCTCTGTGCCTTTAACAGATGCTGTGGCTACTTAAAAGCAGTCGCTGGGCTACCGGCACCACGTGACCTAACCACTTGTCATTTAGCATCAAACTGCTCGTCTTCTCCCATCTGGGGTAATCCTGACTGCGTTAGGCTAGAATTAATAAAAGAACTTTGGGTTTCACACTTAAAAAGCCCTTCATCTGGAAGGAAAGAGAAGCTTCTAAACCCACTGTGTTTCGCAGGCTGGGTTATGAAACTATTAATGGCCCCGCCGTTGTCGGCCTTGGGAGCTGACCTTATTTTTTTCATAATGTACAAGGAAAAAAAACAAACAACAAAAAAAACCCACACATGAAAGAACAGCTCCTGCTTTTAATATAAAAATGTCTTTTGTGAAGGAGAAGAAATAGACGCAACAAAGTGTCATTTTATAAGGCACTGGAATGCTCCCAGCAACCAAATATTACCAAAAAAGGAAGAAAGTCTGGGCAAACCCAGTTATTACCCAACACTGGGTCACCCTCGTCCAGAGAGGTTTAGATGTAGGAAGCAGAGTTAAATCCCCAAAGAGTAATAGGTATTTAGCAAAAAGTAAAAAAACCACGCGAATCGTAACGCTTCGATCTGATGCTGCTTTTCTGACCCATGTCCTTTTTTCCAAGAGAAAAGTGAAAGATAAAGGAAAATGAGAGATAAAGGTAAGTGACTGGGAGGACCTGATGCCCCCCCCACCCCTTTCCCAGGGAAGATGACAACAGGGAGGTGACACAAAACAGCTTCCAGGAGCCCACAGTCCCCTTTGCTTGAAATTTTGGTTCTGGATGCTTAAGAAAAACTACTAATCACCACTTTTCTAATCACTCCCTATAAAACCTCGTACAGCTGACAAGCTCTTTTGATTTTCTTCCAGGCTGACTCAATTTTTAGGGTAACATAACAATTAGCACATGATGATTTTTTTAGCAGGTCTGTTCCCATCTGGGAATGAGTGAAGCTACAATATTAGAAGGTTTATACAACCAGAAGATGATCCCACTGCTTTTCAGGCAGAGACAGACCTGTCGTTGCCAGAACTGGAAACAACTGGTCAACTGCAACGTGCCAAACTAAATTCATCAGATTATGTTTATAAAATATTTATCTTCTCTCCCTTGCAGTTAATTTCCAAAATGTTTTTGAGAGTCAGCTCATGATTTTCTTAAACAAGTCCTTCTCCACCCACACATCACAGTCTCAAGTAAGCACATCTTCACATGGATACCAGATTTGCCTCACCAAAGGAAAAAAAACAAAGTTAAATATAAAATAAATATATAAAATACGTAACCAGAGGCTTCAAAATCATTCATGCCTACAACAGTTCTAAAACCAGAGTGCTCAGTTCTAACTACACAAAGCAGTAATTTTGGTTATAAGCCATAGTTGCATTAAAGCTGCTGTTTCTGGATGAGGGATCCCTTCAGCCCAGCAGAGCCAGAGCAGTTACTTCTGTTTTGGGGATGAGCCACACGACACATTCCTCACTTTTCCATTCATCGCTCCTATCGGTCTTGATGACTTCATCAGGAGTTGAGGTTTGTGACCCAACGTCAGAGAATTAAAAGATGTGTCAGCTGTGATGGAATCACAACAAGTTATGAAAGAAAAACGTATTTTGAAATTCTCGTGGTTGACCAGAGCGCGCTGCAGCGACGGGGCCTTCTGTGGGAACCACGGGTGTAACATCCCCCAGTCCTACCACAGGCTACACAAACACAGACCATTTGTATTGTACAGGGACATGAGGCAGTCAACACCAGAGGCTCCCAGTCCCTCAAACTGCATTCAAGATACGAAGAAAAAGACCCCTACTGAAGTCTAAGCCATACACGAAGCCGTGCAGACACTGCCTCCTACAGCATCGGAGATTTGGGGCTATTTCTGTGAGCTAAAATCCCAGCTGTCCAGAGCAAATGTAAGAACAACTTTATTTTTATACCTGTGATGCAGGCAGGGCTAAAGCACAACATACTGAGTATTTGATTTCATGAAGGAGTAAATATTTTTAAGCAGGGAGGGAAAAGTTTTGTCTTCTTGATACTGTAAGCTCTAGCGAAGCAAACGGGAAAATAATTATTCACATAAATTCTATTATTTTTCCCTAATTCTCTGTTAGGTGAATGCTTTTAAATCTGAAACTACTTCCTTTTTTACTAGAGTCAGGCTATATGAAAGAGTGAAAAGGGAAAGAAAAAAAACCACTAAGTTGGAATAGAATGCATAAGCACTACCCTGCAATTAGCAGTAATATTTATAACACAGTCACTTGTTAGAAAATACAAACAACAAAGTTTACAATCATAAACTTATTCTAACCTCCACGAAACAGAAACAAAACTTTCACAGAGAAATAATGAATTGGAAGAATTTGCCTTGGTGTTCAGCCTGTATCTCTGTCCCTCAACACATGCCAGAACACAGCAGCCCAGCTTGGATCCTGTCCCCAAGGACACGGCCGGCTCCTGCTGCACAGGGCACCTAAGGAACATCTCAACCAAAGGCAACCAACACTAAAACATCTGGCTACACAAGAGCAGGAATAGCTCTGCAGATCATAACACATCTCCAGTACACGAGACGTGTAATGCTACTGACCTCAGAGGAAAATAAACTCTAAGAAACCTGTCGGTCTCCAAAGATCTTTCTCAGTTTGAAGGTTTTAAACCATGACACCGCCATAGTCTCAAAGACCATCATGTTAAAATACAGGCTTTGTTCTGGAACAGCCCAAATAAATAAGGAAGCAGTCCTAAACTGTGATATTTCTATTACTCATGAGGAGAGAAACCATCTTTTCAGACTGTAGAACACAGAGAGGCTGTAGCCCAATTCCTCCTCAAACTCCAGCACACAAACCACTGGCAGTAGGATATGTTCAGAGTCACTAATTCACCACAGTCCAATATATTCACAGTCATTAATTCACAACAATTTTGGAAGGTGTGGAAGTCCGGGAGCTACCAGTCTGGCACAGAACACCTCTCCTTTCCCCTGGGAGCATCACTGCTGTGAACATGTTACGAGCCCTGTAATACAGCACTGAACATTAATGTTGGAAAAGACATAGTAAAAACACAGATGATGACAGTCTAGCAGAGATGCTGGAATCTTTATAAAAGCCTTACTCTGTTTTTTAAGGATTACAAGCTCAAAATAGCTAAAAAAGCAATCTAGATGAGTATTAAATCTCAAGAGTATCATCCTTAGCAATTTCAACCCCCAATTCCACACTGCTAGTTGTAGATTGTAATGGCTTCGTTTCAAAGACATCCTACATAATGTCTCAAAAAAATAACCTATTGGGAAGTAGATTCTCTGGAATACAATCACAAAGAAATGACTTCTGAAGTAAAATTGCACTACTGCACCTTGCTTCCATTTAAAACTGCGTTCATCCATAAAAATCTAGTTCATTAGCTGTCTTGGGAAATTTCCCTCAAGTAGTTGTTTATTATCATAGGCAGAGGGGAAATAATGCAACAAATGTGTGTTAATTTAAGGTGGTTCATCCAATATCAAAGAATACAGGACAGTTCATTATGCTGTTAGTGAATGTGAATGAAATTGAATCTATCATCCCCCAATAAAGGTAGCAAGTTGTCACTTTGAGCACTACGGTCTCCTTTCTGCCTCTCTACTCTGCTCCTGTGAGACCTTCACCTGGAGCTCTGTGTCCAGCTCTGGAGTCCTCAACACAGAAAGGACATGGACACGTTGGAACAGGTCCAGAGGAGGGCTATGAAGGTGACCAGAGGGATGGAGCACCTCTCCTATGAAGACAGGCTGAGAGAGCTGGGGTTGTTCAGCCTGGAGAAGGGAAGGCTCCAGGGAGACCTCAGAGCAGCCTTCCAATATCTGAAGGGGCTACAGGAGAGCTGGGGAGGGACTCTGTGTCAGGGAGTGCAGTGACAGGACAAGGGGGAATGGTTTTAAATTGGGAGAGGGAAGATTTAGATTAGATACCAGGAAGAAATTCTTTGTTGTGAGGGTGGTGAGGCACTGGAACAGGTTGCCCAAGGAAGTTGTGGCTGCCCCATCCCTGGAGGGGTTTAAGGCCAGGTTGGATGGGGCTTTGGGCAACCTGCTCTAGTGGAGGTGTCCCTGCCCAGGGCAGGGGGGTTGGAACTTGATGATCTCTAGGGTCCCTTCCAACTGTAACCATTCTACGATCCTAAGTGCAAGACCTTTGAAACCAACCAGGGCATGAAGTAGCACAGCACGATGCCTCCCAGCCTGTGACACAGGGGGGCCTATTTGGGTACATATTTCACCCCTGGTTATGTTATTAAGGTCTCCGTGCAGACACAACAGGACAGATGCTGCTGTTGTTCTGGCCATTTCCAAGAGTGGGAGGTAACAGAAATGAGAGGCATCTTACACAGCAGTTCAGCCCTAAATTGCTAAATTTCAGCCTAGGCCAAAAGGATGCCTGTGGATCGGGAATGCTTTATGGATGAGGCATATGTGGGTGCTGCTGCTGCTACTCCTGTCTCATCCACCTCTCACAGACAGCAGTGATTTTGTTTAAAGCACATCATGCTCCGTTAGACCCTGACGCTTCCCCACCCGGGGAGGACACAGACAGCTCCAAGATCACCTTCAAAAACACAAAATCCCCAACAGACAGCATTGCTGGTACTAAACCACGGGGCTTGCTTGGCATCAAGGGGGCCTGTGTGCTCCAGTCCTCGGCCGTGTCCCGAGCTCTGCTTCTACAGCCAGGAATTCTGGTCCAAAACTGGCAACAGAAACCCCCCCTCTCCTGCTACCAGATCCAATGTGCAGCACAGATATATTTCCCCCTAATCCTCCAAAGAGCAAAACAAACAAGCATACAAATGCCAAAACATTAACTACTCCCCAAATTACTCAGGCTACTGCTAATTAGTATAAATTTACAGCAGCTGCACTACTGGATGTGAGCTCAGCCTTTAAGCCTTGGAAATTACTAGAGAGCATAATTTTCTACAGGTTTTTTTCTGAACTTAGAGACATCTACAGGAATGTTCCAGTATACTAACTAACTTCATCAGCATTTCTAAGCCTCCTTTATTCTGCTCGTACTGGGGGAACCATGAAGCTCACAGGCATGAAATCCACAAATGTGTTCCCCTCTCAAAGAGTCCTGTACACAGCGAGTTCAGCGATGTGTGTCCCGAGAACCTCACAGGAGAGGGTGTGGACCTCTCCAGCCCCCTCTCTTACACCTCGTTCATCAGCTCTTACTGATCAGGGCAGATCAATGCTGAGGGCTTTGGAGGTGTTCATTGTGTTTGGGTTTCCTTTCTCAGTTTCCTGGTGGAATTACCCAGCAGTGATTTTCTGTGTGCATTATAAAGGCTTGGTCTCGGCAGAATATGATGCAATGCAGGTTTTTGTGGGGGTTGGTGGTTTGTTTTGGTTTTTTTTCCCAGCAGGACAAGCTGGAAAATACAGGTTAGGCGTGGATCTGCTGGAGACAAGTTCCAAAGAGAAAGATCTGGGGGTCCTGGTAGACAGCAAAATGACAATGAGCAAGTAGTGGGCTCTTGTGGCCAGGAAGGCCAACGGAATCCTGGGCTGCAGAGGGAGCAGA
>BJBW01009570.1:0-24337 GCA_004320125.1 Scolopax mira | reverse complement strand
ACCCTCAAAGTGAGGAAGTTCCTCCTCATGTTTAGATGGAACTTTAGATGTTGAACGTTCAACATTGTGCCCGTTACCTCTTGTCCTGTCACTGGGCACCACTGAAGAAAGACTGACTCCATCCTCCTCCTCCACCCAAGTATTTATAAGCATTTTTCTCCAATTATTTGCCAATAATTTTGCAGATATAAACTCGGATGCAATTTGAAGGAGCCATAAGTCACCATGATCTTGACACCTGCCCCTGCCCAGCAGAATTTTAACTAACCTGTATTTAAATAACCATCTCAGTGCAGCCTCCCAGGTTGTGCTTCCGGCAGGACATGACAGACACCACCGCATACGCCAAGCGTGTAGTAGATTTTATTAAGCATAACTTTGGTTCTAAGTATTCCACCCTCATTCTCGTAATACCTTTAGTTAAAAACAATTATACAAGAGCAAATACAAAAAATATTAAATTATGAAAACAAATCCATTAAGGCTCCCTTTTTATATTTATATATATTTATATATGTACACTCAAACAAGTGCAGATATTAACAGAAGGTTAAAGCCACAAAAATGCTAAAAAATTTACTACTACTATACTATCAAAAGCAAGAGTTTTTAAAAAAGTACGAAGTGGTAAGTAAGCCATTTTCAAATCACGGAAGAACTTGTGGGATTGCTTCAAAACCCATATAGCTAAAGAGCAGATCAGGAATTGCTTATGCTCACTGGCAAGCAGTTTCTCACTTGAGTAGCCGCACAGGACACTTGTGGTGTGACTAGTGGATCACCCATTGAAGGGTTTCCCATTCTAGCCCAATCCTGACTTCAAAGACAAGCTTTTGCCTGTCAAATGGACATGAAGGTGGCTGGGATTCCTAGACTAGAGGGTCAGCAGAATTCAAAGGCAGTAAGACAGATGCTGATGTTCTGTTCACACAGAGAACTAATTCCAACCGAAAACAAAAAAAAAATACTTCACGCTGTATGTACAAGGGAGTTTTCTGGCCTCCTGTGTTTCAGACAGAAAAACTCTACCCTGAATCACAAGCTAACACAGAGAGAAAGCAGAATCCTTCAGCCTTGAAGGGCCAAATCCAACACACTACTGAAGCCAAGGAGAGGTCCTCATCCCCCACCGACACCGGTGCCGTTTGGATGACACCATCTTCCCTTTACTGTGCAGGCATGGTAGGATTGCCCTGCTCACCGAGGGGAAAAGGTTGAGAAGAAAGAGTCTGCTCAAGCCAGAGGAAGGTTTCCTCACCAACTTCTAGACATTTCCATACTGAGCAGAAGGTTAATTGTGAAGTGGAAAACCAAGAGGCATGAAGTTTGAAAGGCTGGGAGCAGCTGAGATAAAACATGAGCGTGGCGTGGAAGGCTCGTTGAGGTGCTGTCTCAACAACGTGAAACAATCAGTGCAAGTGTTTGAATGATGCTGCTGCCAGGAAGGTCCTCTCCTTCCAGACGAAGGGAAGGAGAGAGGGAAGAACCTGCAGCACTCGGGGTGCTCCTTTGTTGAGAAAAATACATGGAAGAGTCTCACATTTGGCTTTTGTCTTTCGTATGTCCATAATCTGAAGAGTCTGGCAGACCATCTTCACATTTAATCTTCTAGACGTGCGTCACACTGCAAGTCTAAATCAATGGCAATACACTTATCACAATTCAATTTACTCTCAATCTGATTATGTCCTCATAAAAAATGCCTGGATCTTGACAAATTGAAGTCTGTATCTAGGAAACATTTCTAATTGTGAGCATTTTGTCCCAAGTGCTATGCTGGAATTGTATTTAAAATGTCCGATACTTACAGGAAAGGCAAAAAGAACTGAAAAAAAACAAGCCAACAAACCCTCCCCCACCACCTTTACAATACAAACACGCCACTGTTGATATTAATAAAAGTGTTCTCAGTTATGTCCAATGTAATTACAAAGTAGAAATTATTTTGTTTAGCATCCTAAGGCAAAGACTAGGATTAGATCCTCAGCTGATAGGGATGAACACAGCTTCAGTGAGAGCTAGGACTGCACTGACCAAGGAAGATGAGGCTTTATCCCCAAATTCTGAAGATAAGAAATCTGCACCCATTCATACCAGGTAAGAATCCAATTCCATGATCCTACACCAGTAATCTGTTCCCTCCTCCTCATCCCAGACTTTCCTGGATAACTAGTAGTCATAAGCATGAAGGATCAGACTCTGCCATCCCTCTGTGAGCTGAGCAGTGTTTTATTTAATGGCAAGTCACAGGGGCAACTTGTGGAAAGGCAGAAGGTGACAGAATTGGACCTTAAGACTCAGTGGTAACACATTTCCCTTCTCCTTCCTTGAGGCTGAAGGAAGGATGAGATAAAATTAATTTAATTTTATACCCCACTTTAGAGAAAAACCTTCCATTTCAATAGATACTAATAATCAGTTTAGTCTGGCTTAAATGCTGCTCTGTTGCAGGAACTGCAACAAGTTGCAGCAAGCAAAGAGCAGGAACTAATGGCAGATCAAATCCCTGATTTCAGTTCCAGCAAATGAGCTTAAACACTACCAAGGGATGTGTTAACACTGTACTCAAGATCAGCACGTCCTTGGAGGAGAAAGGCCACAACAGCAAAGTAGGATTTCAAAACATGAAAGAAGTAGGAGATGGGTCATTTTGCATTGAGAGGTAAATTCACAGGTAGCACTGCACAGGCCTCTACACAATGCTGTAAGTTCAGGGACAGAGATAAATCAGCTTCTGGATTCTCCCTGCTGAGAGAATCATCAGATTTCTGCTCTTTCATAGCCCAAATTCTACATGCCAAACAGGGAAAAATGGGCTTTAAGGCTGCATAACTTTCCACTGCTGGTGAATTTTAAGCATTCTTATCTTGACCACACCTGCTGATCCTAGCGGGGATGGGCAGCAGTGACCAACATATCTCATATCCTCCCAGATTTGATAAAAATTCCAACTTAGCACAAATTCTTGTGGGATATACACAGGCTGTAGGTCTAGATGGAGGAAATCTAGCTGCACAGCAAAGCTTCATAAGGTACCACAGGAGGAATTTTTGTTCTGTTTTAAAGCAAAATATAATCTGTGTATCTCCACTAAACTAGGATCACAGAGATAAAGCAGTGCAACACTGAAGGAGTTTCTCTAGTATCCCTGGTTAAAATCTCTGAGTAAGCACATCAGCCTGGTCCGTGACACCGAACTGACAAGCAGACTCCTTATCCATTGATGTCAGGACTGCATTTGGCAAGTCAATCTGTTAGCAGTGCTGTCTTTTTAATCCACCTGTCCCAGGAATTAAAAAAATCTCATCTTCAGGAAGTGTCAGCTGGATGCTGTTATTTTCCACCTTGAGGGGCAAATCTGAGACAACTTGCAAAAGCCTCTCTCTGCGGGAAAGCTGGAAGTCTTAGCAGCTGCTGGCTCTAGGAGTCTGGTGCTTCTGTTGCTTCCTGGACCGTCCTCCTCAAGTTGCCCTTGACTTTGACAAATTCAGGTGCATTTTCCTGCTCTTCCTGTATCTTCTGTTGCTCCAGTTCCAGCTTAAAAAGAAATCACATATAAAAAAAATCATATAAAACAGTTCATCGAAAAACAAGATTAAAAACCGTAAATGTTTCAGTAACTTTTTAAACTACTTCCTTTCTCTCTCTCATGGAAAAGATAAAGTTGCATTTCTTTGGGAGTATTTGTTCTCATAAACGATAAATCTTTTCAAATCCTTGGCTCTAGGCTCGTCCCAAATGTCCACTTTTGCCAGATGGACAACAACTCTGCAAGCCCAGAATGAGAACAAGATGGAGCATTGTTGAAGAAATTCTTGGACACCTTCACTGAAGAAACAGTTCCTTTCTCTGGCTTTTGCAACAGGATAAGGACAAATGTGTGTTGTGGGAGGACACACATGAACATCTACTACTGAGCAACCATACTCATATTCTCGTATTTCTGAGTGTCCAGGTATGGAATTCTGTATCTACCTTGAGCCTCTTGTGGTGTATCTGTTTTGTCTATCATAAAAAGCAGTACAAAAAATAAAAGTCCTCCTTGGCCCTTTGTTGTTGATGTTGAGTCACCATCCCTGGAGGGATTTAAAAAGTGAAGATGTGGTGATGAGGGAGATGGTTTAGTAGTTTAGTGGTGGACTTGGCAGTGCTAGGTTAAGGGTTGGACTTGAGGATCCTAATCTTTTCCAACCTAAACGATTCTATGATTCTGATTTTTGAGAGCCCGCTCACTGACATTTTTAACCTATTTGGAGCTTCTGCCTATGCAGGCAGTTGAAATGACCATGTGAGGTTAGAAGCTCTGCTCTATGGAGCAAGGCTGCACAGTGTTCATACAGAACACAATGTAAGGAATAGAGATTGCTTAACAATCCTCAGTGAAGGCAGATAAGTCAGCAGAAAGAAAGAAACAATTCTTTAGAAAAGTAACAAAAGCTACTGAAAGGAGCTTTTGTTTTTTTAACAGACCAAGGTCTCCCTGATTAATGGGGAGCACGCATGGCTTACCTAAATAATCTCTCCTTTGTCTCTGCTTCACCAGCAAGGGACATGCCTTGTTACAATAAATCATGACAATGTTCCTCCAGGAGTCACATTGTCAATTAATGCCATTCCTATGATGTTTACAAAGTCACAAGACTGTTTGTAATGGGCAAGCTTTTCCCCTTCTAACAGAATTTTCTATTCTACATATGTCCTTGGACGGCTCAGTTTTAAATCAAATCTTCCCACAAGCTGAACCATTTGAAGCTGGGCCTTTAAGAGCAGAAAGAGAAAATGACAAGATGATAGCCTTAAAAATACAATAGATTTCTCCCTCCAAAAATATTTCTAAGCCTAATTAAAAAAAAAAAAAATCGCAAAACCCTCTAAACCTCAATAATGATTTTATTACACCTCATTTTCAAGAGTAATTACTCAGCTTAATTGGTTTCCATTGTGAGAAACAGGAGATGCTGTTTTAGAGTATTCTTTTATTTAAAAATAAATGCGATGCTTGATGCCCAGTGACTTTGTTCACTGTAGGGGTATTTCCTTGCAGGTACGTGAAGTGCCTTGAGCAGCACAAGCGCTTGGCTGGCCCTGAGCCGAGCAGTGAGCTTCACCACAACAAACTCCAACTCCACATCCTCTCCATACTCAGGGTCTGAGGGTCTTTTCCCTCATTTGAAAATGCCAATGGGGTTGAAATGTTTTAAGGCTAAAAAGATCTTTCTGAAGTCACCTACTGTCTTACATAACCCAGGAGAAGGAATCAATTTAATTTTTTTTTAGTCATTAAGTATCTAGTTTTGATGCCCAGCAGTCTAACAGCCATTCTTAGTGGATCATCTCTTAATAGTTAGGCTACAGAAGTTGGCTAATTCACCACAGTTGCAATGGTTAAAAAAGGCCAGTGCTCCACACACACTCCTGCTGTCTGGTGCAGGATTCATTTGACCAAAGGGAGACACCATATGTGGTTCCTGTACAGTAAATGACAACAAAGCGGCAATTTAAAGTGTGATTTGAATCATCCTAAAAAAGACGTCTGCATTGGATCAGAGGAAACGTGCCAAAAAACAGCTGGTGCTTCTCTCCTGTCTACAAAGGGAGCCTCAGGCAAGTAGTTCAGATGTAGGTGTCTAAAGGTTGTGTTATTCCCCATCTTACCTGCTCCAGTTTCTGCTGCCGTTTCAATAGCTCGATTTCCAGGTCTGATTTCTTCTTTCGTGCTTCCTCTTCTTTTTGTTGTTTAATAACTTGATCTCGTTTCCTTTTCTCCATCACCTTCTGTAGCTCCGGCTTATTCTGAGGTGCAAGACCCCTTCAAATTCAATGGGAGGAGCCGTGGTGGAGGGAGAAACATGGAAGAAAGAGATCAATTTTAATTAGAAGAAATTCACATGGAGTTGCAGGCAGGCTTTATGAAGTCAAGTAATTGCCCGTTTAGATACACTGGAATATAAATTATTAATTAAAAGGAAACAATAGGCAGACATTTGCCTGGTTTCTAACCAAAACCCTAAGCTAGAACTTAAGCCATATTATAGTGAGGATATTCCTCTTTAAGAAGCATGCTAGTATTTCTCCTGTATAACTATTTTGACTTTCAACTTCAGTCTTCTCTCTGTTTGCCCAATTCCAGAAGAATGGATTCAAAAACCCATCACAAATCAAGACTCTGTCAGAGCCAGAAACAAATTTTGGACAAAAAGACTTTCCTTAATGGCTGATAACTCAGAGAAATGAATTGTGTTCAGACAGTCCTATGCAGAGTATTATGCCCATAGAAATTTGCATGGACAGAACTAAAAAGTGGTTTCCTGGATTTTGTCACACTGCTCCTGGAAATCGTGGGTTCTGTCCTTCCTTGAAAAGGTGAGAGATTTCCCCATGTCTGGTTGTGAAGCAATTTCCAGTGAGAGCTCCCAGGCTACACTCAAAATCACAAAGAGGCTAAGACAAAAAAATCCAGAATAAAAAAAGTTGCTGTCACCTTGGAGACCAGACAAAGGCTGGAGGATTCTCCTTTTTGCAGGATTTTAGCTGCCACATCAACTGAATGTTTCAGGTCTGATCAGCACAAATTGCTTCCTAAGCCAACTCCTCTAAAATGAGAAAGCTTATCCTTTGGGAAGATGCATGTCTTTATTTATACAGGCATGTATTTATACAGGCATTTATACAGATACACACTCACTCCTACTTATCTGTATGACTTCAGCTATTTCTTTTAACTCTGTTATGCTACGATGCTTTCAAAAATTGTTATGATGAGATTCAAAGCTCTCCCCATTATTCAGATTTAGCCTCACTTAAGGCAGAGCAGAAAGACCTGAAATTTACCTTTGTTAATTGTCATCTTCTCTGTGAAGACTATTATGTGAAAATATGCAGCATTAAGTTTAACATCAACCATTTTTTTATTTCAACTTTAAGAAATTCAATAATCTGAATAAGTTTTCAGAAAACATATTTTTGTCCTTCCCTATTTGCTATATATCTGCAGTTGCCTAATTCTTCCATAAAATGCATATCTGACAGCATGTCCAATAATATATTAAAATGCCGTTTTATGGTGACATCTATGAATGACTCCATATATTATGCAACACTTTATGAATGTACATACCCTGACTGCAAAATCAAATATTTAGCAACACCAAATGCTGTTCCCCACTTCTCATAATAGATCTCATGGCCTGAATGCAACAAAAGCTACAAGACTGTGTTAATATTTTATGTTTCATGCCATTTTAATTACATTTTAACACGGAGAACTTAAGTCAGGCAGAGAGAAGCTGGAGTGATTTTTTATTACTACTGCTACAGAGTCAGTGAGAGCTGAATCAATGGAAACTTCTGTGTTGGCAATTAGCAACTAAGATACTCAAGAAGCAGAGCCAAGCTGCTAATGACATTACTCCTTCTTGCCTTTTTTTCAGTAAGGTTGCACCGCAGCAAAGCAGAGGCACAAGAGTGATTTGGATGTGCTATAGGTATAATAAAGGAAACCTACAGAAGATACAAGTAAATACAATCTCTCAGTCCAATCACATGGAGATTGGTAGTCACATCTTCAGCAGAACAACTGTAATATCAATCCTATTTTCACTCTCTTGTGTAAGAAGGAAAAGCAACAAACAGGCAGCTCCTGGGAGTCTTGTATCACCTCTGGTGTTGTTCTGGTTAAATAAAAAAATCCTAAAGCTTTGAGAGAGAGTAAGCAGAGTGTGCTGTAATACAGGTTAGAGCTGATAGGGTTAAAACCTCTGGAAGGGACAGGACCAACACTCTGCAGAGCTGAGGCTGAGCCCTAGTAAGTAAAAATAATTGAAGATAAGTGACCAGTGCCTTGACCACTCTTTGGATCTTTGTCCAAAATAACTACCGTTCTGCAAGTTAAAAACTACATCAGTTCAAGACCCAACAGACACTGCTCACAGCAGCCACGGAGAATGATGGGACTACCATCTTCTGAGATCCAGAAATGGCTGTCCAGGGTTGACTGATCAAAGAGCAAAGCTGCTGGTGCCTACACTGAGTCCTCACAATAAAATAAGGTGCATGCTAAGCAGACTTCTCTAAGAGCACTGAAAGTCCTCCGTCCATGTGCCAATTTGCAGTAACAAAGCAGAACACAAGCTTAATATCTACATCACTGTAAAGCCTCATATCAGAGGGAGCACAGTGGCACGAAGCACAGCAGAATAACCCTCTTTTCAAATCCACCACTTTTTCTGCTGGTGAAAACCCTCAAAGTATTTCATTTCTGCACCAATAAATAAGAATCTAAAATTAACAGCTGCAGCTAATCAAAATCACAATAAGAGAAGAGTGGGTAATGAGGGCTGCACAAGCTCCTCTATGTAATACGTTAGTCTCCTAGAAGAAAAGAACTCCATACTATTTAAAAGTGCTTTATGCTTTCATAAACTTAAAAAAAAAAAAATAGCCTTAATTTATTTCAGCCTCCACATCCTTTAGAATAAAACCGTAAATCAGGAAATTTCAACTATCTTTCTTTCAATGACTATAAAGTTCTTGGCGGTAGGAACTAACTTTGATGTTTAATCTCATTAACAAAAAATAGGACAAACACCTACTTAGGCCAGTTTCTTCCAATTCATTTGGCATTCTGTAAAATATTTCTACTTCTTCATCACTAAAGAAAAACTGTATCATGTAAGCAATTAATTTAGAATTAAGTTTCTAATTCTAACATTTCTGAGGATTTTGCTATTATACATAGAAAAGATGCCTTTTCCCTTCAAAATGCTACCCCAGCAGAGAGGGGAAAAAGAGAAATTTTTATAATGAAATTTTTATAATGCAACTCCTCCTGCCCAACAGACAAATCCAGTTGGGCTGGAGTAGACAAAGCAATAGCTTCCTCCTCTCCTTTATTGAGGTTCTGGATCTCAAAAAGCCTGAATGGCTGCTACCAGCAACTTTATTCTCAAATTTACTCTGAAATACTGTTTTTCCACTTCTGTTTCGTGGATCCCCACACCCTTGCCTTTGGGAAGTCCACTCTGGGTGGCTTCAATGTATCAAATTGCTAATTTATGTCACAGGTAGTTTCCATTTGTTTAAATAGAGGAGCATCAACAGGGTTGGTGACTGCCTCTATCATCTGGTTTACTGTCTATTTTCTTAGTATGTTTTCTAAATGAGTCTTCTGTTGCTGAAGAAATTTAATAACAGAATTTCAGCTACCTCTGGGCCAAGTGCCTGTGTCTCTGAAGGTGATGAAATCCAGTTCCAGTTGTTTGCATCTTTAAAAGCAATATACAGAGCAACAGCTGTGCATCCTGTCCCAGAACGAAGGAAGCAGCATTTCATAACATACAAAGAAAGGTTTGTGTAGCAGTGGAGCAGGCACCAGACTATCACACCATTGCAAGAAACATCAAGTAAGTAGAGAACAGCTTCATGTGAAATAAAATATGTGATTTCTTCAAAAGTGGCCTCATAAACTCAGTGAGCTGCATCTGAAAACCTACAGATTTTACCACGCTGCGGGTAATAGCAAGATTGTCAACTAGTTGATAAAATTAAGAGCTCAAGACAAATTAAGAGCCCAGGTAACCAATATGAAATGTGATAGGGAAGAACTGAACTGCTTCCTCCGGAGACCAACCCCTTGTGATCATTGGCAAAAACAAAGGGAGAAGTTTTTTACAGCAAGCTTTTGCAGAGCAAATAAACGCCGCTGTTAAGAATCAGGAGATTTTGAATCAACAAAAAGTGTCTGTTAGATTTTGGGTAAAACATCATTTTGATGAAGCTGAAACTCACGCTGTGTGTTTGGGGCGGAAGAGTGGCACAAGTGATTTTTAGACTCTTACCTTTTCTGATTCATAAGCAGCTCTCTGTGGAGATCTTGATGATTCCGGGATGACTTCACAGGATTAATTAATTTCTGAGGTCTAATTAATTCAGGATTGTCATCATCTATGTAGTCTGGTTCAGCCATAATCTTTCTTGGAATGGGATATGGATCTTTGGGTTCAGTGTCCTTATTCACAGTATCTGTAAAACAGGGGGGAAACTGCAGTAAATCTACACTGAAAGGCCTTTTAAAGATGTATTGAAACACAAAGGCAGGATGTTACATTGTAACAGTCACGCTTTTCCTAGATTAATGTTGCCTCTATTAAGTAAATGCTCTCAGAGCAAACATCAGGAATATCTTTTCAAATAGATGGCAATTTCACAACCATGTCATCTCCAACAGCCTTCATCCCTTGACATGGAGACACAGATTCGCCTCGTTTTAAGAAGAACTAGACAAATAATTTGGGTTAGGCACATGAAGAGCCCTATCGATTTTAATAAGCCTACTCAGACAAAGCATTTTTAGATCAGCAATACTGAAACCCTAAAGACATTTTAAATGCTGACTATATTAAATGCTATGAATGTGTACTAAAATCATAGTGAGTCTCATTTTCTGCTATCAGTATCATGTCAGCTATGGGGAAAACACCCCTTGTGGATAAATCTTGAACTGTATTGTACTGAATAAAGGCTTCCATGTGGAAATTGTCAGATCTGCAGTTGTTGGGATGGGAGACAGATTTTTGAGAAGAAATGTAGAGGAGTAAAAGTTGGTTGAGGTTGTTCCTTAAAGGTCCTATTTCACGCAGTGAAAACCCACAGAAATCCACTGAACTGAAGGCAATAAAGTCTTGATGATTGGTATCATCTGGAAATCTGGCATTTCCCTGTCCTGCTATAGAAAACATATCCATATACCAAATCACAACACTTTGAATCAACAGCTGACATGTAAACTATAGTTTTCAAATGATGTACACATGGTCATTCATAGCCCCTTCCATCAAAAAGCCTCAGCCACAAAAAGCATCCGAAACAAAGCACATTGAGAGCAATTCTGCCTCCATTGGCTTTCGTGGGAACCCAGCAATGATCAGTTTGATGAACATCGGCTCCTCCAACAGACCCCCAAAAAATAATCTCCCAGCATATGGGTTTACAGAGATGAATCAATGGGACATGACAAGAAAAGGCGAGAGACCTCCATCAGCCTGAGTGGCAGAGCAGCTGAATGCTGTGCTGTGCAGTGTGGGGCCACGAGACACAGCAGAGAATCACAGGGATTTGCCATGCATGTTCCAGTAAAAGCTGAATATGTGCTTTTATTTAGATCCCACCGTTACCAGCCCTTCATTCCCTCTCTCACTCCACAGGCTGTAAACACCGTTTAAGTTCAGTCACACTTTAATCCCTATTTTGTTTCATTAGGAATCTCATATTGTTGCCCAGAGGGTCTGATTGAAAACCCACTTCCACTAATACTTCAGTACTAATACTTCAGTACCCCCATCACTCTTCCTGGGCTGCACGAACACTTACAGATGAAGAAGCAAAACGACAGGACCAAGTTTTCATAGAATTGTCTAGGTTGGAAAGAACCTTTGAGATCATCTAGCCCAACCATCATTTTCAGCAGATGCAAGGAAATCCCTCTGGATTTGAACGTGTCCAATGGATCTGGCACAGTCCCTTTGGCTTCTTGGTTTGAGTGGATGATGTGAATTAGTCTTTTATTGACGTTGTATCAACACACTGAGTTTCTAAGGAGCAAATCTGATGAGAAACAAGAGCTTACCAGTGTGAGCTGCTCTCAGGGTGGCCCCTGCATTAGTTTTTCAAGGCAAGTTTGTATGTAGCAGTTTTGAACTCTGTGGGGGTGCTAGTTCTTACAGGGACCTCTGAAATTAATATAAAAATTGCCTACAGTTCACAACTCTGTAAGTATATTGCTGTACAGGACATAAACCTCTTACTGACATTGATCATGCAATAAAAATACTTCTCCCATCACCCCTTCAGAGTCCTCCTTGTTTCAATCAAGCAACCAGCTATCACCACACGTGCAAAACGGACAGCATCATTGGAAAACTGAGGTCAGAAGAAAATTGAAGGATTTCTAATCCAACCTTAAACTGAAAGCAGGAACAGCTATGAGTTCAGACCAGGTTTCTCAGGACATTACCCAGTACTGTCCTGAAGTTCTCCAAGCCTGCAATAGCCACTTTGGGCAACCCTGCTTGTCTATCTTCATACTCAGGTTTTTCCTTACACCCATATGAACCTCCTGTTTCAACTCACACCCACTGCCTCTCACCCTCCACCCATTCCACAAGGAAAAGCATGGCTCCATCTTCTCCCTAAGTTCCTCCCACACATGGAGGGGGCTGCTCTTAGGTCCCCCCAACCAAGCCTCTGCTCCAGGCTGAGCCAGCCCAGGTCCCTCAGCCTCGGCCATATTACCCAGACACTCTTGGTGGTCCCTCACAGGGCTTACACCTCAATTCCCTCACTGCAGAATTGAATGCCATGTACAAATAAATAAAAAAATCCCCCCCAAACCCAAACCACAACAAACTTCTCAATGTATACCACATAGCACCATGCCATTAATAAAATGGGCATGAAAATCTATTCACTTCACCATAGACACTGAATAAGATTGCTACAGGTTTTATTGTTTGTTTGGTTGGTCTTTTAAGTGAGAACACAATTCATACTTCCTCAGTGTTCACATCAGGCTTATCACAAGTCAAACAACCCAAATGGTACATATCCAGCGTACACCCAAAATAAACCTCCTCTGTAAATGTTTGGTTTTCTGTACTCCTCTGTTGGATCTGCTGCACTGATGGGGCTGTGAGTCTTCTAGAAAACAATTATCATATAAAGTAAGTGGAAAAATAATCTTCTGCTTTTTCAAGGCAAGTCTTCTGTTTGCTCAGGTGAAGATGAAAACCACCGAATTATCCTACAACTGTCTGTCATAAACAATGTTCTGCTTTTCTAATACAAGCCCTTGAAAAACAATTTGATTCAGTCATTTCTCAGCAAGTTTGATGTAACGTTTTGCAGCGTGTAGATTTGCTTTTGGCAAGCCCTTAAAAGCGAGGTCTATTTATTCTTCTCTCTTCTGTCCCATTTCTATTTTTAAAAACATGTATTCAACTCTGAGGTCAGGAATCGCGGTTTCCTAATGTAACACGAACTCTACTAGCAGCAAACTTGAATGAATAAAACCCCCTTGGGAACTGAAGAGGCTTTCTGTACGTGATTAAGCACAGCAATGATTTCAGCTAGGATTTCCACACGGAGCCAGCAGAGCAGGGCACCCAGTTCCCACTCAGTGAATCCTCTCACACCCTTCACAAACCTCAATCTGCCTGGAGGCCACCAACCCAGTCCTGCGGAGTCGCTGTGTAATATTATACACAAACAATACTATATTAAGATAGTGAGATTTCTACCCACACCCTTTCTAAGCAAACATTTACAAAAGCACAGGCAAGTTCCCCATAAAAAGGAAGCTAAGGCACAAAGGATTCACCACTCAGTGGCAGAGAGGAACAGAGCTGGCAGGGCAGCCCCAGAGTTTCATTCTGAGATTCAGGCTCACATCAATAAACCAGTCAAGCTCGATGACAGAATCCCTCAGAAGTCCTTAAACAAAGTTTAATCAATGTTAAAGCAATAACAATTAAAAAAGTATTAATTCCATGAGTCTCTAGGGCTCATCACCACAAAAGTCACACCCCATAAAGCTGCTTTGAGATCATCACTAGGTGCATCAGTGGGATGTGAATAATCCAAACACCACTTAACAGGAATATGCTGCCTTAAGAGCATCTGAGAGACTCCTTTTATCCATTTACTGTTACATGATCAATTAAGAATGCACAATCCCTTCCTGTGTTTCCCTGTTACCTTGCTCCAAAACAAGGGAGAGAGATTTAGATTCAGGGGATGTTTTGGGTGAGGTTGGCTCAGGTTTAATACACACACACACTAACTTGGCAGGTGCTTCTCCAGAGCGTTTGCTGAATTAGCTGCACAAGCAGCACAAAAGCATTTATCTACCCCATCTTGTCCTGCCTGAGTAACTCTCATGGACTTTACCCATGACTTCTTACACCCATGTGGATTTTCATCCAGAAAGAATAAACTGGGAATCCTGAATGGAAGAGGAATTTTAACTCCTCAAACAGAACTACAAAGCAAATTTTAACATCCCACTAGACAAAGAAAATGTCTCTGTATAAAAATAACTTCAAGTATCCTCCCAGACAGAGGGAGATGTTCTTAGGGAAATCAAGAAGTACCAAACTGACACCTCAGTCTTGGAGAACCAAGACCAAGCAGTCACATACTTGCAATTCTCTCATTTCTTTTCCTTGGAGCACAAGTAAATTCAGAGAGAAGAGAAGAGGCCCTTCAAGTTAAGTAAGCATCATACTGATGAACCAGGGTGTGCCAGAAGCATGGAAGTCACAGCTGGGGGAACATGTCCAACAGACACGTTTGCTTCCAATGGTATTCATTTTTTATTCTATTTATAGGGGTGGTTTTTTTCAGCAAGAGTCCCTTAATAGTAGTAACACTGGAAACACGTGTGCGAAGAGGCTACAGGCAGGCACTAGTGTTTTTAGCAGATTCAGAGTAGATCTTAACAGCACTGGCTGAAGGATTCTGTGGCTGCCAGAGCTTTGCTACAACCCGGCTCCCAGGGCTTCCACAAGAGAGGAAAGTTCATGCCAAAAAACCCCTCATGTTTATATGGCATTCAGGGAATTGCATTTATTTTCTATCTGGTATTCCTCATACCAGAAATCACTCTCTACATATGGAATCTGAATATAAAAATTCCTATGAGACACCATATATTTATATTATTATACATATATATATGGCGTTTTCACCCGTCAAATAATTCCCACGATTATTTCCAGCTGTGAAAGCAGAGGCAGAGCTGAGGCCCCTTGAAAAGCATATAAATAAATGCCTAAAAATACCAAGGAACATCAAAATAATAGACTAGTCCAAGATCCAAAAGTTACATTAAGGCTAAATTCACATGATTTCCTTTTTGCCTTAATAAATTCTTGAATTAATATCATCCACAGAAGCATTAGCTCAAACGCTGAATACCTCCCGAAGTAAGATTTTATTCTTGAAAAAGCTTCAACATCTGTTCTGAGCTGTACTGTAAACCATCAAACACTATTTTTTAGGACTTACATTTTTAGCTCTTTAAACTACCGCGTAGACTTGCGGTTTGTTACAAGTAACCCAAAGGCATTCTTTGAGAAGAAATATGGTTTTACTCTCCTCCTTCCGATGTCGAGAGGAATGGGAATAAAAATTCCTCAGCATTTCTCTGCTCAGATGTTCCGGGACCAGCTCTGCCTCGCGTCCACCAGCTCTTGAAGGGGGGGAAGCAAAATTGTCACTGAAATGCAGTGTCTTTGCAGGCCCCATCCCAGCACCGTTTGCACACGAAAGGTCACCACCGCTATCATTTTTATCTGTATGCTCTCAGGAGGCACTTGACTAGAGAGATTTACTTGATTAATCCTGCATAATAGATATCGTTAATAAACTTCCCACGGTTCACCCTTTAATTCAGGGTTCCTGGAAACAGGACACAAAATACTCTTCCCACCCAAGCTGCTCAAAGCCAGCCACTGTCTGAGGAGTTTGGCTCTTATTCACACCCTATTTCGCAGCTGAAAGGGACAACAGGGTTTGGATTGTGCCAAAAGACAGACAGACAGCCTGAGGAGGGAGAGGGAAGGACCAGAGAGGTCCTGGTGGCTGCAATTCCTCTCAGCCCCTCAAAATAAAGGCTGCCCCTTCCTAGCGACAAGAGCTTTGTTTCAGAAAAGGAAATTGTCTTCACTTGCCTCAAAAATGAACACATTTAGGGCAGCGTGTCACTACTGTCCCATCCAGGTTGCACATTTAATATCCTCCTAATACCAGATTACTGGTAATATTACTATTCTTCAAACAAAATGAAGACCATTAAACTTTTTAACCCTTTGGGAGGTACCTGGCTTTTGTTTCTGGCCACAGCCTTACCTCACTGTCCTTGGGAAAGTTATTCCATCCCAGCTCACACACATCCAAGAAAATACTCTCTTAGAAACTACCATGAGCTTCTGCAAGGCCAGTCTTGCTTGTCATGCACGTTAAAATCTTCAGATCCCAAATGAAGGTACAAGACTGAAAAACGTCTGTCCATACTACGTCTGAGCAGTTTAACTCACAGCACCTTCCTTACTGTGGGTATCATCATTTAACAGCTTCCTTAGCTACATGGCTGCCAAAGGACTGGTAGACCATGGAGACTTCTCTCAGGAACAAGAGTGGGGTCACTTGACGAGGACAGCCCAAAGCAATCTCAGTGATGTCAAGGACAAAGAAAAAGGCAGGGCTTGTTGACTACTGAAGCTGTTCCTCTTGTCACTTTAGGGTATATTAAAATGAACTAAACCACTCAAAAATCTCAAGGAAATCCAGTTAATGCTAATTTTCTTAAATACTGTTGAGAGTGTAATGGCAACAAAGCACAGATAAAAGATCCACTAGATGAGAACCCAGAAGAAAAAGGGTCATTTTCAAGATGTTTGCATTGGCACTGACACCTAACGGAGACGTGGGGCAGTGCCCCACACTCTTACAGTCCTCTCAAATGCAAAGAGCTGCTTGTGGCTCCCATTCAATGTAAACACCACCAGGCAGGCTCTGTTCTGTGCTTTGAAGTTCAGTCAAGCTTTGGGTGCTAAGGGATGAGCCCAGAATCCTCCAGAGGATGAGGGCTGAAAAGCAATACGGGCGAGGACAAAATAGCTGGTCCCTCTCAGTCTCTGGTCTACTTGGAAATGAGATGCTGAAAGACACAAAGAGCATTGGGAGAGAAGGAGATGGAGACTTTCTTTCACCACCACAAGGAGTGACTACGTCCCCTTTTTGTCAGAGGCAGAGAAAATTCGGACATAGCAATTCCCTGCAAAAAAATCTCAAGCATCTAATTTTTAAAGCAGGCAGAGGAAAAGACAGAAGGGCACAGGGTGAAGACCAGAACTCTGTGAACAGGGCCCATCTTCCCTAAATCCTGGTCTGTGCTCAACCACGTGGTTCCAAACTGAGACTAATGAACTTCCCAAAAGTCCTTCACATTTATCAAGGACTTTATAGTCCCCATACTAATTTTGCCCAGATGCTTGGGATTAATGAAATCTCTAGACAGGGTTGGGGATGTGGAAAGCCATCCTGACAGCAAGGAGAAGATCCAGAGTTTTGGACACCTCTCAACAAAAAGGCTTTTAGTAACTATATTGCTCCCTTCCTGTAGAACAACAGCACTCCTGCACGTCCCTCCTCCTCTCCATCTCATCTAATCTTAGATCTTTCATCTAATTTTTCATCCTCATTTGAAAGGAATAAATCACGACTAGCAAAGACATGCAACTGAATATATATCTGGTTTTCACTAATACACCACACAGGTAATTATTACACTGCAGTAAACATGACTTTCAGAAGATCACTGAAATTATGCCTCCTAAGAAATGCACTCCACAACACAATTTGCAACTGGATTAAACCCAAAAGGTAACTAGCAATTTATTTATACATGGGTCAGCAGTGGTTCGTACACAATACTGAAAGGATATATATTTTTAAAGAGATTTTAAGATGAGAAAAGGAAGTAAGATCAGTTTATACTCCCTGCAGCTACAGTGCACTGTAAGTGTTGTAGACCAGGCAGTCTGGACCACTAAATTAAAAATCAGGGCAGGTTTGAATCTAATTTAACTACATTAAAATATGCGATTTCATATGAAATTGAGCCTTGGTTCAAAATCCAAAGAGTCAGAGGACATCTTCTCCAGGGCTTCGCTGTTGCAAATGTGAAGAACTATCAAACAGTGTCACCCAGTGGTAAAGGACTTCCTGCAGACAGGAACAGAGGAGAAAAAGTCAGGGGGAGAAGACAGAAGACTGAGACAAATTCATGGTTATATACAAAACTGCTAAAGAGCAAACAGACTAAATCCTGCTAAATGGCAGGAAGGAAGCAGGAAGTCTTACTTCTAAGTCATTCTATTTCTGAAAACATCATCATTAGAGGACAGTGATTCTTCAAATATAAAAGGTTTAACACTAAAGGGGTGTATTTCTGAGGCCGAGGGGGAAATCCAGAGCAGCCAGCAGCGGAAACATTTCAAACATCTGACCTGAGATGCTTAAAAGGAGATTGGTGAATCTTCAATGCTCTTAAAATCTAGTTCACAAGAGTACAGTGAGATTCTTCCGGGGAAGAAACACATCGATGGTGATTGTTTCTGCACTCTGTGAAATACTTTCTGTATTTCCTTCACAAGATCAAGATGAGAGAGTAACGTGTGTCCTGATAAGGCCAAGCAAGTTCCAGGAACAAAAGAGTGTAGGTCAAACTCCTCAAACAGAAATCCTCTTTGGATGTTATGGTGATGATGACAATGACGATGATAAAGAGTCCCAGTAAATATTCAACCAGGCAGAAGTTTATGCCAGATATATGCCCAAAAGGGTAAAATGACCTTTGATACGTATGTATGACAAAATTTTGGAGCAAGAGGAGAGGCAGGTTACTTGGGCACCCATGTAAACATGATTGGCACAGCAAACAGAGTTTTCTTATTTAAAAAGAAAATAGGAATCTAAAAAGCTAAAGGAAACATAACATCTATGAACTGGAAAACATGTCCTATATTGAGGTTGTTCTAAGAGCTCTGCTCATTTGATTTTTAAAAAGTGAAGATTAAGACCAGCCTGATTACCCTATAAGCAGCAAGCCTGACTGGTTTCAGAAATCTCAATGGCTAGAAAACAAACTCCTAAAATAAGGTGCACACTTTTAAAGCAAGGGGAATAAAATGCTAGATTTAATAAAAGATTGTTCAATTGCATGGAGAGACCAAATTGTGACCAAAGCAGTCACAAATTACAGGATCATAATTATCCCTTCTAGTTTTACAAATTTATACATCTATGAACGCAATTAGTAACTGTTTGCAAGGGGGTCAGAAGATTAAAATCTCTGCATTAATCAGGTAGTTATGCATTCAGTAGCTACAGCAGCAAAAATGAGACCAAGCGAGTGAAGTATTTCACATGCTGCCTAAGTTAGGCCAGTGTTGTAAATCATAGAACTATAGACTGATTCGGGTTAGAAACAACCTTAACGATCATCAAGTTCCAACCCCTCTGCCATGGGCAGAGACACCTCCCACTAGAGCAGGTTGCTCAAAGCCCCATCCAGCCTGGCCTTGAACACCTCCAGGGATGGGGCAGCCACAACTTACCTGGGCAACATGTTCCAGTGTCTCACCACCCTCACAGTAAAGATTTTTTTCCTAAAATCTAATCTGAATCTCCTCTCTTTCAGTTTAAAACTATTACTCCTCCTCCTATCACTACACTCCCTGGTAAAGAGTCTCTCCCCATCTCTTCTGTAGCCCCTTCAGCTACTGGAAGGAGCTATAAGGTCACCTCGGAGCCTTATCTAGGCTGAACAACACCAACTCCCTCAGCCTGTCCTCACAGCAGAGGTGCTCCAGCCTCTGATCATCTTCGTGGCCTCCTCTGGACTTGCTCCAACGGGTCCATGTCCCCGTGTCTTGCCAATCAAAGCACAGCAGGGCTGGTGAATCTCCAGATTTTGCTTCATGCCACATGTTGTTCCCTCGGGCACACCAGCGGCGTTCCTGGAGTAAGGGCACAGCAGGATCTGCTGGGCTCTCACGATACCGCTTCCCTCCGGCTGTTTCTGAATGACAACTTAAAAGGAATTCTACCACCCATAAAAGAAGCCCGTTTTCCACAAATTTAAAAATCCCAACATAATCAAAACCACACAGTCCACTGCAGCTTGCCAGCTTCCTAAATGTATTCATAGTTAGTTATGTAAAAGTTAAGTACAAGACCAGGCAGATATGTATCAATTACCTGCCAACTCAAAAGCTCAAGTTCCCTTCATCTTTTAGGAAGAAAGCCCTTTCCTAGGAAGGAAAAAAAAAAAAAAAAAAATCTGCACTAGTAAAGATTGCTTTTTTCTTCTCCTTTTGGTGGGAAACGGCTCAGAAAAAGCACCCAGCCTCTGTTTTGAATTCTAAACACAAGGAGTACCTTTTCTTCAAAAGAGAGAAAAGGAAACAAACAGAAATCATTTTCTTAAACTTGTTGCTACCCCAAGCTAACACACTCCCAGCTTACTCACAGGAAAGAAATAAAACCTTCACCTCAAGGAGTTAGTCTTGGCTCAGGGAACTCTATCCACATTTCAGCCTGCGCTGTGTCCACAAAGAGACACCCTTCCCTGCCCAGACCTGTTTTATCCACTCTCAGCTGGCAGAGATGTATTTTAGGTATGTGGCTCCTCACTGCAACTCAGTCAAAAAAGGATACCACTACAAAGGCAGGGAAGAAAGACCTGAAGGGAAAGGCAAAAATAAGGAGACTAGAAAAACAGATGACCTGATCTTCCAAAAGTGAGTTACAGCAAGAAATTAAAGAGAAGGATGTTCCACACCTTCCTCATGACCTTAATCAAAGGCATGATGCCCTGATGGGTTTGAAAGGAATGAGTGGGTGCAAGAATGTATGTCAGCCAGAACAAGCCTCCTGCAAACATACGCAACAGGAGCCAGGGAATACACCATATGGGTTTAAGTCAGCCAAGCCCGACGTACATGAAGCTATTAAACTGCAACAGTGATAGACAGGGCCCCTGCAAAGAACATGACACGCCACAGGCTGTTTAATGGAACACCATCTTCTCCCTGTTCAATGGGAGAAATGAGAGTTCTGAAAAACAAGAATTTACAGGAAACAAAAACTGGAAAAAATGTTGACACTTGAGTCACATCTGTCAAAGCCGGGGGCTTTCTACATGCTCTTTATGAACAGCTACAATCAGCAGCTTCATAAATCAGGAAGCTGTGACACGGGGGCAGGGCTGGGTATCCCTCAGTAGCTGCACATGAAAGGGTAGGGCAGCCCTGCCTCGATGCTCCGAGGGAAGGGTGGTGTTTTCTGAAGAAACGCCTCCCTCTGCACAGCACATCCATGTGTTTGTTGCTCACACACAACAGAGCTGCCTTTTAGCTTCCCTGCAATGAAGACCCCAGAATGTTAACACCCAAAACAAAAGCAGTCACACAAGCTTATCATGTACACGGAGGAGATTTTAGCTTATATTCTGCCAGAAGAAATTGTGTGTGGTGACAAGGGACTGTTTTGATGATATTTTCTATGTCTTTTTTTTTTGGTTTTGTTTTCTTAGAAAGGCTTCAAGAAGCTCAGGAAGACCATCACTTGCTAATCCCTCCAGAAAGGAACTGCTCAATGAATTCCAAGTACTTAACAAAGCAAAATAAGAAACTAGAGGGATGACCCCAGCATTTCCACAAAGGGATTGTTTGTTGAGTTTGTAAACTGGTGGCAGGAAAGGAATTTCCTACAATTGTTGTTACCTTTCTGCTTGACAGACCACCTGGAGGAAAGTCTCAGGGTGCCCTTCCTCAGCAGCACTCCTGAAGGGGGTCAGCCGTGCCACAGGAGTTAGCAGGACCACTCAGCTCTGTTCCTCACATCCTTCTCCAGGGCTTTTGAGAGGACGGCTCACTGGCTTTATGTGCTACAGAAGTGGAATTGAACTGGGCTTAAGCTTGAATTCTTGAGTACGGAGGCTGAACAAGCGAAAAACCTCCCAGTAGTCCTAAGAGGCGTTACAAGGATCTCCATCAAACTACCTGCATCCAAAAAAAATCACATGCTGGTTCACAATGGTCTCATAAAGGAAAATAAAATGTATGTATTCTTGTCTCTTCACGCTCAATGATAAAGAAAAACCTTAAAGAAGCCAAAAACCAAAGGGCTGCAAACCAAGATTCGTGTAGATCTGTTAGATGCTGCAGCTGAGGAACAAAAGCAGCGTTAGGTCACAGCTTGGCTCTTGCCAGTCAAGGTTCAAGAAAGCAGAGAACAGAGCTTCCAGAGAAGAGAATGCCATTTGTCAATTGCACACAGACCACCTCTTTGAAAGAGGGTGCTGCCAGCCTGAAAAGGGTTTGGAAAAAAACCAACAAAACCAAAAACTCAAAACTTTCTCAGGAGCCTTGGAGCCCTTTTATTAACACCATTTCCCAGGTGACTCAGCTCACTTTACAACAGGCAGGCTGAAAAGCTGTCCCCTAGCTCCAGGTTTTTAACAACAGCAGCTTAATTAATACGATGAATACCTATTGATAGGCGATCATCACTGCCAATTGCCAGCTGCACCTCCTCACCACTGAAACCAACTCTGTCCTTTGTCCTCTGCTGAACAGACAACTCAGGGGACTCTTAGCACCTGCTGGGCCTGACACCGAAGAAGGAAACTTTCAAGCCAACAAACATTATATGCTGGCAATAAACTGCATGTTAATTAGTCCTTAAAAACATCCCCATACTCCGTTCCCAGCAGGCTATCACCTAACTGTCTCAGATGTTTGTTGAAGGAAGGAAGAAACGGCAAGAGCTGTTCCTATGGTACTCTTCCTGCTCTCCTTCAATAGCTAAATGGCCTATTTTTTAAAAAAGCAAATACAGAAAAAAATGTAATTCGAATTCCAACAAGCCACGTAATTCCAATTCCGACCCCCATGTTTTTTTAAACAGCATACCTCTGTTTTGCAATCAGAAGACACTCCAGAGAACAGTGACAGGTGAATACTGGGCACTCCAGTGAACCCACTGCGTTGTGTCACACCCCAGCGAGCACTGCCTTTCGTGTTTCTTATCACTAAATTAATTATTAGTTTTCTCCATGACTGCGTAAACTACAAGATGTTACGGACTTATTAGAAGGAAAGGAACTGTCTTTGTGATCAAAGGTGAAAGGGGAATTGGTATTTGTGTAGGCAGCTCATGCATTCTTGATTCCTTGGGTTGTGCCTCACTACAAGAAAGGTGGTCTCCAATTGTAAACACTATTTTTACCAATAAAGGGTGGCAGAAACTCCTTTCCTTTACTGTAAATTCTTGACCTCGTCCCATAAACCTGAGTAAAACAAACCAACCTTCCACAACGCTTTCAAACATTTTAATCCAAGTTGCTCAAGTTCCTACCTCCATGACAGCTTGTCCATCGTCTTGCAACACAATCACTTTCTCAAGCTGCTTGCTTAACAAGTCGTGGAGAATTCCAGATTGCCAAAGCAGAAAATTTGCATCTGCTTCTTTTTTTTAATTAGACAATCATGTTTTGCCAAGTTTCAATAAGGAATTATGTTTTAAAACTGCTAAAACAAAAATTACTGAGCAAAGGGAATTAATCAAAATATAAAGTGGGACCTGTTCATTATAATGGGCTTGGTCACAAGAGAGGCTCATTCCCGTCGCAGGAAAACTGCCCCGTAATTACAGCCAGGAACCAAGTCACAACAGAAGAGCGAGGCTCTATTCTCAGCCCTACCAAAAACTGGGTTTGTGATGCTGAGCAAGTCACTGAGGCTTAAATTAATCTGGAGCAGGCCGTGGTTGTCAGCACAAGACAAGGGGTTGGATACCAAATGCTGAAAGCACAAGGCAGGCTTTTTGGATGAGCAGAGCAGTAAGAAACTATGATCATAAATTACGACGCTAGGCTTTGTTCTATTATGGGCAGCCTTTTCTCAAAAGTTTTGGAACCATTTCACGTTAAGCATTCTTTTTTTAGGATTGAACAAATGCTTGTTTTAGAATCAAGAAGCAAAATCCAAATAGGTAATTTGCTGAATGAAGTTTAGAAAATGAAATTGACGATGTTTAAAATAAACTAAGACGTTACAGACTAACAGATACACAGAAGAAAATTTAGAAACGGTGTTTGAGTTCATAGCCCAGTTAATAGCACGGGCTGTGAACTCCTTAGAGCTGCAAAAGAAACGCCAGGGATGTGTAAGTCTTATGCCTGAAGGACCGATGCCATTTTCACCCCAAGTCTATTTTTATGAATTTCTTCCTTTCCAAGTTATTACCACAGTCCCTGGTGTTTACTTTTTTTGTTATTTGTCTATGGATTTATCATCTCAACAATCAAAAAAAGGCACATTAAACACATCCTTTTGTAAGCTGCACTAGTAAACACTTTCTCAGAAATGACTCCAAGACGAAGCTCCACACTGAAAAGCTGGAATGAGAGCAGAGAGCCCGAGGGCTTTCCTATCCCCTAACACGTTCTTCTCGAGCGTGTTAGCAATAACACAGAGACCCATTTATCAAAATCTGTCCTCCTGAAAACAGCATGTACTCCACAGCAGTCTCAGGGCTCAGCTGGGTGTAAATGCTGCATCTTCAGCCACGACATCAATTGGAGTTTGCTACACACATTAGCATTTAAGATTACAGCAAATGTTTGCCACGGTTAAGTCCCATTTCATCCGGGGAATGTTAATAGTCACCCTTTAAGCACCCTCTTTCAAGACCCATTTCCCTCTCACAAACA
>BJBW01009568.1:366-10777 GCA_004320125.1 Scolopax mira | reverse complement strand
GGCCCATGGAAAAAAAGTGAAGTCATATTCAGGTAGTTGAAGCTGGTGAAGGAAGTTATTCAGCAGGGCATATCTCATCTTGTGTCAGACAGTTTAGCAGAACACAGCTGAAGTTACTAACAGCTCACCTTACCTACTTCACTCCCTTTCGTCTCTTTCTGATCACTGCTTTGACAGCATCTATTGTATTACTGAAGAGCCCATTTTTGTTAAAGGGCTATGTTGATTTGGAGTGACAGGGCTTTTCAGTCACATTAGTAAATGAGCAGCTCTCCTCAGCAGTTTTCTGAGAAGTGTCAAGAAAAGACAGTGCCTTCAAAAAATTCTGGAATGACATTGCTGGAGTTGTGGGATAGCTGTTTTACCACTGCTGCCTTTTCTCCACGGGTCAGAATAAAATCTTAATAATAACAACCTATTTTAAACCTAAAAAATATTTATGAAAAAAAATATGGAGGATATTTTGTATAATTTTAATGACCATCACAGTCAAGATGAGGAGATCAATACTGCTCCTACTGTGATTGTGTCAGATGAGCAGTGAAGTTTTTTGGGGTGTGTATTACTTCTTGTTTTTTTTCTCAGCTGAACATCTGTCTATCTGATTGTGAGGAAGTTATCAACAACAACAAAGAAATAATAAAAAGAAATTCCCAGAAACATTATCCTCAGATTCAAGAATTTTTCTATGAAGAAAAGTGTTTATGGATAAGGGGGAAAGATCCCCATGGTAGTTCATTCTACTTCTTTGCTACAATTCATGTGATAACTACTCCTTAGTCAAGTAATTTTCCATATCATCATGATGAAAGGAAAAATATTATCTACTCCCTAAATGACAAACAGCAAGTCAGACATGAGACTTTTTGGAGAAAATCAGGGTAGGTTGGTCAGTTTTGAGAATACTTGTGCATTGAGTCCATGTGAGTTATTGCCATCCCAGTTTTGGTATTCTGGAGAGCAGATGGAAATGGGTAATTTAAAGTCAGGAATGGTGACCTGTTCTGGTTCAGAAATTTAACAAAAATTTTCTCTTTAAGTAGTAATGAGAAGTAAATCTTTTCTCAGGTGCTTGGCATGAAGTGGGACAAATATCAAATTTCTTGTGAGAATAAAAATATCTCATTTTCTACCACCTCCTCCCAAAAGTGACATCTGCTGCAAGTCTGACTTGAAGAGGATAGACAAAATTCTTCTAAAGTATTCAGAAAAAGCAGTACTTATCAAGATTGTGGGTACACTAATACAGGTCTTACACCTTTCCAATTTAATATTTGTATGTTTGTATATATATTTGTAAAAATATTAATGAGAACAGAGAAAACATTAAGTAATAAGATTATGATTTGGAGAACAATATGGATGTCAGAAGGGAAAAGGTGAGTCCCTGAGCTAAAAAATCTTTATTCAGTTAAACAAATTTATTATAGAAAATAAAACAATGAGATTAGAGCTTATACCTTGCCTGGTTATCTCACTCCCTTCCCTGCAGCATTAAGTTCACAGAATCATAGAATTGTTTAGGTTAAAAAAGACCTTAAAAATCATCAAGTAGTTCACCAGATGTTGACTTCTTTTCCCTGCAGGGAAAATCATTGCTGCTCTGAGTAGGTCAGGCATAAAGTTGTTTTGCTTCCTGCTACGCAGCTTCTAGCAATTACCAGTCTTGGGGATCGTCAGCCAATGATGTCCAAGGTATTGGTCTCCATGCTTCTCTCTGATCTCCAGGTTCTTTCCCCACTTCTGACACCTTTTCTCCAGCTAGGATCTTTCCCTTCTTTTTGGACCCCTTTCTTCTTTCCATGACCACCTCTTCATCTCAGAAACACCTATTTTTTACAACACTTTCTTCTTTCTGGAAGTCCCTGTTTTTCCCAATCAAAATAGACTGTGTGCAGAAACAAATGTATGATCAGCTTTGTAATTTTTGATTTTGCCTCCTGTCTTTTTATTAAATGGAGGATTCAGGGTATGTCACTTCTGTTTAATCCAGGTGTTTTGAAAATTCATGGCCTGCCCACACCAGAGGCAGCTAGCAAGTATCAGGCTTCCACTTGAGAGTTCAAAAATTCAATTTTGCACATTTACTCACAAACATACAAGCATCCAGTAAGATGCTACCTGTTACATTCATAATTAAAGCCTTTTTTTTTCTTGTCTCTTTTTTTTTTTTCTTTTCACCTGTGACACACGGGAAAGGGTTATTTTTTTTCCAATAAGCACCTTACCATTCAATATTAGCCTTCTAAGGGAAAAGGAAAAATCCTTTCCCTTTACATTTTAGATGCAAAGTGTTGATCCACACAATGTCAAGCTGGCCTTGGGGACAGAGAGGGATCCTTTGATCATTCTACTTTCTGGCTTTGCAAGGCACGCCAGGTCTAGATCCAATTTCTTGCTGAACAAGGTGGAGTAGGGAATATGACCAGAATTTTATCCTCTCTTGTAGCATGTATTAGGCTACTGATTAGTTCCTTATATGAGGACACATGAATTTTTCATTCAGCAACCTGAAGGTTGCTTCCTGAATAGACTCTGAAAATGCCTATAATTTCCAATTATGTTCATGAGATAGGATACCTGTAGGTCTGAGAATCAGCTTGGGCTCAGCTTGTTTCACAAGAAAATTTCTGGAACACTTGAAGAAGCATATTTATATGCTTCTTTATAAGCTACAAATTTATATGCTACATCGGAGACTTTTAGGCTTAGAAAGAGCTGAGGAAGTTTTTGAAAAGTTCATCAATACCTAAATATTTTATTAAGGTGCCTAAATCCATGCACATGTTCAGGCTTTAACCTAAATGGACAAACAAAAAAATTAATAAAACCATTGCTCTTTCTACTTCATTTTTATAAATGGATTCACTACTGAAATGATTCCCTAACTGCATCAGGCAGGAAATACAGCCAAAATTCTCATGGAACATCTTTCTTTGCAGCTGCAGTAATTGAATGGAAGGAAACATTTTGAAGACAGTTCTGTGGCTGTTAAAAAGAATACAATATCTTAACACAAGAGACTACAATCCATTGTTATATGTGATTCCAATGCAAAGTTAAAGTGCATCAAACATCCTAAAAACAATAGGAGAAATTGTAATCAGCACTAAGCTGTCATCTTGTCATCTTGATGTCATTATGGTATTAGAGTGCTTAATAGCCTACATGTAGAGGGAAATCACTTTACCATCTGCACATTTGTTAGGCTTAAAGCTTTTTTGTAGGAATGATGGAGTGATTTACACCACAGAGAACTAATTAATGGCATTATCAGGTTCAAATAAGTCAAAATCCTCAAAAGACAGTATAAATATTTAAATGTATTAAAACTTCATCTGTCACACTTCACTAACTTCCTTTACTTTTGGAGTCTTTGTTTTGTTTCGGTTTGGTTTTCTTAATACTTTTGTTTTTACCAGAGATTTTACTTGGGATTTTGAAAAGACTTTAGAAAGTGAAATGCTGAGACTAAGGGAACATTCTCCTATATTCTGGGAAGTTGGTTGGTTATGAGTTTGGTTTTTATTGGTTTGGGTTTTGTTTAGGTTTTTTTATTATTTTTACTTTTTATTTTTAGAGGGCAAAATGTTACTGCAGATATTTTAATGAAAAATTTAATTCATATTGCCCCACATAGTCTGGTAAGAATTTCCTAACTGATGTGGGTGATTGTCCTGGTTTGAAGTAAAATCAAACCAATTTCGTGTTCTGTAATTTTATATTTTAGCTAGGTCTCTTCTAATACTCTGAAATTAACAGCATATTGTGGAGAAAACAGATCGTTCTCAGAACGATAAGACCAATGTTTGTGCTACATGCCAAGGAATGTTTGCTTCTACTTATTGCTATAAACACCAAGGTCAGACAATTTTGTTATTTGCCTCATTAGAGGGTCAGAAAAGGAAAAACGTAGAAGGGTCACATCTGTGGGGAGAAGCGAACAGGATAGGTGACCCAAACCTGCCCAACTTGGGTATTCCACCCCATCTGCCCCATGCTCAGTATAAAAGCTGAAGGATCAAAGGGTCAACGCTCTTTCTTCGGTGGCTGATATCTGAAGAGAATTCTGTCTGTTCATCTGCCTTTGATCCCGATCCATGTGTTCCTAACTCCAGAACTGGAACCCAGTTCCCATCCATCACTGAGTCCAGTCTGGGACTTCCCCAGTGCCTGCCAGTGATGGGACTGTCATCCTGGGAGGTTGATACAGTTTTGTATATATTGTATCTATTTCATTATTTTCTTCTTTTTTAATTTATTTAGATATTAAATCTTCATTAAAGTAGTCTAGTTCATTCCATTCCAAACTTCTAAATCTCCTTATCTCTTCTTTATCTCTTATCTCCTTTTATCCTTATATCTTTTTATCTCTCCTTTTTGGGGGCAGGGAGAGGGAAGAAGTGACATCTGTCAGTCTGGTTTTGGTAAATTTGGCCGAAACCACAACAGCGAGGTAGCTGTTTCATTTCTTCTCTGTTTACTGTGTGGGGTTTTTATGTTGTGTTCTGCTCAAAGTGTATGGCTGAGCAGCAAAAAAGGCAATCACCTGTTTACCTTACTCTTGGATAGTACTTTCTGAATTAAGTGAAACTGCATAGCAGGAACATAAGATTGTTACTTTTCTAAAGCCAAATGTTCATGAATAGTTTGGAGAAATCTTCTGTAAAGTCAGATGGGATGAAGATATTGTGAAATCATGCAAATAAAGACTGAGAGACTGTGAAAAGGAGCAGAGAGCAGACAGAAGACAGTTTTTTCAGGTGACTAGAAAAAAAAAATTTAAAAATCTTCCTGGGCGATGAGGAGGACCTTTCTTGTAGTATAGAAAAACCCTGAGAGTTACTGGACTCAAATCTAAGATTAAATCAAAAATGAGAGCCTTATCCAGGAAAGACAAAGAAAGAAAAATGATAGGTAAGTTTTCAATTTCTTTTATTTCAGTCTGTTCTATAAATACAGCTTTATTCTTTTTCAAATGACACTTCATGTATTTTCTAATGATACATCTAGGTAGGGTTTTTAAAGATGATAACATGTGAAAACAATCTACTGAAAGGGTTATATTACTGCTACTAAGTACACAGTTGTTCAATTGATGTTCTGGTTTTGGTTGAATTTCTCTGATAGGTTTGGTCTAGTTCCACAGTAGCAGATTTATGTTAGATAGAAAAAAACCAATTTCCAAAGAAATGTCTAAATGTTACTTCACATATCTCCTGTGAAGGTATCATCTCCTATTTTACCTAGCTTAAGTAAAAAAGCACAATTAATCTTCCCTTGTAACATTATTAAAAACATATCTACAGGGTGGAAAAATATTAATTCTATTTTTAAAAGAAAACTCATATTATCTGAATGCCTGTCATAATTTAATTTTTTATTCTCTCATTGCAAATTGCTTTGCATTTCTCACAATACTGAGAAGAAGTCAAATATTTTACTAATATGGGCAAAAGGAAGCATATTTTACAGAAATGATGTGGAAACATTTAATGAGGCCACTTTGAAAAATTCCTAGCTGACTATAAATAGTTGACAAAACTGATTATAAACTGAGGCATTTTGCCTGATATTTGAAATGCCAAACAAGCATTCTGAATAGCTTTAGAGCTTGTCTTTGAAGTACTAAGGGTGATATTCATTAGATCATCTACCTTTTTTTTTACCCCTTCATGATGCATAAATGGGCATATTGATAAGGCAGTTTTTAGGGAATTCTGAAATTCCTTAATTTACTGTAATGTGATAACATGTACCAATTTTCTTTAGTATACAGTTACATGATGTCAATTTAAATACTCCAAAATAGACTATGGTAATGAGCTTGTCAGGAGGTTAAACTTAAACCAGCCTGGTAACTGAAGCTAATAAAGAACACAGCAGCCTGCATATCTGCTGGCATATTATTTTGACATCACATGATACTTCTAGGCTCCCTAGTTTGCCTGTTTAAGCTATTGATATTGCCGTTTTGCCTCAACAGCTCAAGACTTTTGCAATCCTCCTTCCAGATGCAAGTGGAAGTAAAGTAAGTACTTTACTTAAAGTAAAATTTTAAAGAGTATCCTTCTTTTTCAGTAGGTCCAAACCATCTTAAATCTGTGGAACTTCAGGGTTCCCTGTTCAAAAGTTTAAACGGAGGTCTTTCTGAACTTTGTTAGCCTCTCATCTTTCTTTGTTTATTTTTCTCTAAGAAGGGAGTTGATTCAGTTGTTTAACAGTGTTGAGCCACAGCACTTGATTCATGTCTGGCACACAGACTTCCAGAGCTGTTAGAGATGTGCTGGCATAAATAAAACATCATCAGATGGCTGATGGATATAATGCTGTGGAATACCTCTTGTCTTGGTGCAATCAGCGATCAACCAGGATCACTTTTGGCATCTTAAATGACACTGCGTATCTTTCTGTGCTTTGTTCATGGCTACTTTTCTTGTCTGTTTGCTTGTTTCTGCTACTCTGTGATACTTCAGGCATGTAAATCCTTTGCTTTTATCACCTCATGGACACTAGTTTGCAAGAAATCCCTAACATTTCAGAAACCAGATCTAGATTTCAGTACAGTGAAATATCTTCCTTTCTCCAGAGTTTTCATTGATTTTCCATGAATGCTGTTCTCACCTTCTGCCACACTGCCAATGTCAACAAGTACATGCTAGTATGATTGGTCATTCTGGTATGCCTTTCCTCTTGCTATGTTTCTCTCCATAGTATCTCTTCTGGATTGGTCCTTACATGTATTGTACATGGTTGTACTTATCTTTGTTTTCTTTACTATGGCTCATGTACATAGATTATATTTCTGTTTAAATTATTTAAATTTAGTATTTGCCATATGTATTTCACAGCATAGCTTGATATGTACAATGTTAGTTGTAAATTGTCTACCAAGCAAATAGTAATAAATACAAACAGACAATAATGTGTCAACTTGTGCAACCAATTATTTTCAGGCACATTTTGCATACGATAACAACTGTGGAAGCATTAAAGTCTTTGTCAAAAACATTACGTATAACCACGCTTCTGCTTTCCAGAGTGAAGCTCTATTTCTTCTAAGCAGTTCAATTTTAACACTCAATAGTTTTTAATTTCCACAAATTTCGAACTGCCATTGTCACTGACACTGCAAAAAATCATTGGGATCACCCAACATCTGAGCATCCAGTGCTTTCAGAGCTTTTAGTTCCTACCAAGAAACCTGGGGGCTTCTTATTTAGATTTAAACACCTCCAGCACAGCATCTTCATGAGGCAGTTATATTACACTCCTGTCCTCACAGTGGGGGCACATAGTCAGTATCAGAACTCAAATTGTAGAAGGAAATCTTATGACAAGACTTTTCATCTCTAGAAATACCACTCCATAAAGATTATTTGAATGTTCATGTTAAATATAAAATTAACACCACAGGTACATGGATAAATCAACTCTATTCCAAGACCTTTAGAAACTCCTGAGGCTTGAGTATATCAGGCACTCTGGGACAAACTTTTTCATATTTCTGTGATGAGATTTGATTTCTTTGACTGTACTGGAAACAATCAGATGCTGGATGGTTGTTTAGCAGAATTGACATTCTGGCTTTATAGCAGCAGTGAAATGGATAAGAATGTCAACTACACTGCATATCTCCAGAATCTATGGAACAGATGACATTTCAGAAAAAAAGTGTGTCAATACCTATATTTTGAAACTTTTTCAATATCTTGAATTTTCAGATTGTTTTGGGGGAGGGAGAAATTCAGGAAAGTGTTTGTGTTTAATTTAAACACAACACTAAAAATAAACTCTTTTTCACATTGAGAATCTTGATTCTTATTTAAATGTTATATCAGTAACTCAGTTTCCAGAGTTTCTCACTTTTCTCTTGAAATAGTTATCTGTTGAAATAGTTTTAAAACAAAAAATATTATCAAAACTGTAACTGTATTTAACATGGGTGGATGGGGGATGTTTTTGAAGAAATGCTGGAGATTTTTTAAATTTCATTTTATTTTATCGGAAGGAGCTGATTAAGAGCCATTTTTGACTTGTGACATACTATTCCATCAATGCATGACAAACAGTTTTCTTAGACTACAAAATATGAAATAAATAAATAAATAATCTTTTTCTTTTGAAATGAAGTAGAAAAGAAAGATTTATATATATATATATATATATAACTTCTGTATTGTCTAGCTGGAGCAGAGAAGGCCATATCAGCAATTTCATTTCCTTTGTGTTGCTGTGACAGCAAAGTCACATAGCCTTAAATTAATGCATAAGAGAAAGGCTCTACTGCAGTTTGCACAAAAATTCTACAACAAAGGCACAATGTTAGAAACATGGACATTACCACTGTTTTTTTCTTTATTTCATAAAACTGACAGCACAATCACAGCTCTTTCGATTAAGGCATATATTGAATTTATTGTGAAAGTTCTTGAGTATCTTGGCAAACTAGGAATTCTCAGCATGAATTTCATTTAAGTACCAAATCACAGTGTGACTTGGCATTAGGTACTAAGCCCTTTTGGGAAAAAAAAAACAACAACAACAGTCATTAATATCCAAAGTTTTCCAAAGAATACAACCAAAACATTTAGTATTATTTAATATTAAAATATTATTTAAATTTTGCTGCTCTCTACGCACAAGTAAACTATGAGATCAAGGGGAAATAAAGGAAAAAAAAGGCAAAAGATATCTCTAGAGATCAGCAAATCTTGTCTCAACCTGGTTGAACAATGTATGAAGGCACAGCTAGAGGAGTTGATGAAACCAATGCAAATTATCTCTCCTTGTAGTCTGAATCACAGTATTACAGAATTGTTCACGTCAGAAGGAACCTCTGGAAATCTTCTAGTTCAGTACTCCTGCTAAGAGCAGTATCAGATACAGCAGGTTTCTAAGGCCTGTGTCCAAGTTGAGTTATCTGTATCTCCAAAGACAGTCTTCAACACCTCTCTGTGAAGCCTAGTATAGTGTTTGACCACCTTAACAGTAAAAAAAAGCTTTTTCTTGTGCTTACATGGAATTTCTTGTATATAATTTTGTGTCTTCTTGTCCATTTACTGAACATCACTAAGAGAAGTCTGTCTCTGTCTTCTTACTCACCACATCAAGTATTTATGCACATTGATAAGATTCCCCCAAGCCTTCTCTTCTCCAAGATGAACAACGTCTGCTCTCTCAACCTGTCCTCACATCAGATGTTTCAAGTCCTTACTGACTTTCATGACAGTTTGCTTACTTCAGTCCATGTCTCTTTTCTACTGAGGAGATCAGAAGCAGCATTCCAGAATGGCCTCACCAATGGTAAGTTAAGGGGAAAAATCACCTCCCATAACCTCATGGCAGTGTCCTTCCTAATGGAGCCTGAGAAGTTGCTGTCTGCTGCAATGGACCATTGCTGCCTTAGGTTGAATTTGTTGCCCAGCAGGACCATCAGATTATTCTCTGCAAAGCTGCTTTCCAGCTGCTCAGCCCTAGCGTGTACTCATATATGGACTTATTCCTTCACAGGAACAGGACTTCACATTTCCTTTGGCTGAACATTTTGACATTATTTTTGGCCCATTTCTCCAGCCTACCCAAGTTTCTATGAACAGCAGAACAACCATCTGCTTTATCAAACACTTCTACTAGGTTTGTATCACCTGCAAACTTTCTGAGACCACATTCTGTTCAAACACCTAGTGGTAATGTAGAAGTTAAGCAGTATCAACCCTGGTAATCTGGTGAATAGTCTCCAACTAGACTTTGTGCTATCACTGAATTTCACTGCATTTTACTGAATTTTTTTTAGAGTTAGAACGGACCATAGAAATCATCTAGTCCAACTTCCCGGCTGAAGCAGGGTTGCCTAGAGCATGTTAGAGCATGTTACACAGTACTGCATCCAGGCGGGTCTTGAAAATCCCCAAAGGGGACTCCACAACCTCCCTGGGCAGCCCAGTTCCAGGGCTCTGTCACCCTCACCAGAAAGAAGTTCTTTCTCATATTTGAGTGGAACCTCCTATGTTCCAGCTTGTGCCCATTGCCCCTTGTCCTCTCACTGGCAACCACTGAAAAGAGTCTGGCTCCATCCTCCTTCAAACCACCCTTTAGATTCTTATATGCATTAATAAGGTCTCCCCTCAGCCTTCTCCAGGCTAAAGAGTCCCATCTCTCAGCCTTTCTTCATAAGGGAGATGCTCCAACCCTTGAAGCATCTTTGTTGCCCTTCGCTGGACTCTTTCCAGTAGTTCCCTGTCCTTCTTGAATGGGGGGGCCGAGAACTGGATGCAGTATTCCAGTTGTGGCCTCACCAGTGCCGAGGAGAGGGGGAGAATGACTTCCCTCGACCTACTGGCCACACTCTTCCCTATGCAGCCCAGGATTTCATTGGCCTTCCTGGCCACAAGAGCACACTGCTAGCTCA
>BJBW01009567.1:0-57871 GCA_004320125.1 Scolopax mira | reverse complement strand
GGGTTTAAACTGAAGAAAAGTAGATTTAGATTGGTTATTGTGAATAAGTTGTTTACTGTGAGGGTGGTGGAGCACTGGAACAGGCTGCCCAGGGAGGTGTTTGAGGCCCCTTCCCTGGAGACATTCAAGGTGAGACTCGACAAGGCCCGAGCAACCTGGTCTAGTTGGAGGTGTCCCTGTGACTGCAGGGGGGTCAGATTAGATGACCTTTGAAAGTCCCTTCCAGCCCAGATGATTCTATGATCAGGCCCCTGCTGCCAAAAGAAAACAAAAAAAGCAACTATCAGAATACAGCTTTTGAAACCAGCACATTTATATATGCTAGATTTTTTTCTCCCTTTTTTTTTTTTTAAACAGTAATGTTCTCAATATAGTGAAAAATTATGGAAGAGATCCTCTTTACACTGTCTCAATGCATTAAGTAACTAAGTATCTATAAACACTTAAGACACAATGTAATTAAAACTCTATACCTGATATGCATAGATATCCCTTTCCTGGTCATTTCAAGCCAACAGGCGGATGCAATAGTAATTGCAATGGCGCTTACAAAACACCATTTAAAAGATACTCAACTGTTTTGCTGAGAAAGAAAACAAAGAATAAGCCTGTAATTCAGTACTCAGTGCTATTTCTCCTCTACAATGCTTAGCTTCTCATGTTTCGAATACGTACAAGATGCTTATTCCCCCATCCCAGAAAAGCTCAGATTTTGTTCAATACAGGGTCAAATTCCTTTCTGCTACCATGAAAAGAAAACCCTTCATGGCACACTCAAAAGACTTTTTCAGTTTGGACTGAAAAGGTAATTTGATGTAAAGAAAATTGTTTGAAAACATCTGAACTAAAATGAAATCAAGCAAGGAGCAACGAATAGGCTATTTTCAGCCTTGGGACATTTTGTTTCTTGCTTAAAAGCCTACATTTGTAGTGCTGACATCTCTGTACGAGGCTCACTTCTGTTCGTACTGTCCAGACAATTATAAAAATGATTTATCAAAAACCCAGTCTCCAGAACAATTTGGTACTTTAAAATTCCTTCTATTCCAGTATTAATAATTACAGCAATCTTTTTTTTCAAGCAGGTCATTCAAACAACAGAACATAGAGGAAAAACTGGCATGGTTCATAAGACCTCCTAGAAGAGAAGACAGGGTAAAGCCTTTTAAAACATAAAAATCTCCCAAGATATGCACATACTTAACAGTAGTAGGTGTTCTTAAACAGTTTGGTCTTTTTCAAATGAGCAAAAATACAGAGCTCAACCATAATCCACTAGATTATAATACACTTGCATCACCTTCAAATTTTGCATTTATAGTCTTTTTTATGATGAAAAATTTAAATAATGGTAAAAAAACCAGAAGTGTAATTTCCAAAATTTAAGGTTATTAAATTAAGGTTACTAAGGTTTAGACCACACACATTTAAAAGTTCTGTGGTCCTGTGGCAGTTTGAGATTTTGCAACTGAAGTAGAGCATTTCATTGCCAGGACAGTTCTTAACTTCATTCAAATCATACCAGTGATCTCAAAACGCAATCAATTCTTCTTAGAGAGAAAGCAGACACATTGCCAGTATTGGTACATCTGATTTTTCTGCTAGGTTTTCAAACATTTAATATGCTCCTTCTTAACTCAATTACTTTCGTCTGACATTTTCTGAAAGTACCAGGTTCAGGCAAAATGTTCCTATACTACATAGCAACATACATTCAAATGAGAAACTATAGTTCAGCAAAAAATGCAATAAGCATATTCTGTAGATATTATCCCAGGTTTTACTAGGTTTACACCACAACAACACACATTTGATAGGTTTTTCAATGAAATATAAGAGTTTCCTTCTATTTATTTTAACCATATTTATTTTAACCAGTGCAGTGGAAAGCACTAACTAACAGAAACAAGACTCATTGTAATGTGCTCTACCACTCCTCACTTTAAGAATATTCTCCTCCATTCTGGAATCTGTGCAAGACACCTGCTGTAGAAAACATAATGGTATCTTAGAAAGTGTGTGCATATATCCATATGAATATTGCTAGGCAAAAATTAAATATTAAGGATTTGTGCAAATGAAAAATAATTTCTGGTGCCATAATTAAATGCCATTTTTCAAGAAAAGTAAACCAGACTATTTGAAATAGCAAAAAAAAAAATAATCTGTAATATAGATGTATGATATTTATGGAAAATAGAAAAGGCTATATTTATAAAATAGTTTATTTACATATTTATGTTGCATATTAATAAGTTTATTTATTTGTAAAATACATTTATAGAAAATTTTGAAAAAGTGTTAAGGGTGTTCTAAAAATTTACAGGTATACATTTCTGTGTAAATGCAGCAAGTAGTGAAGTTCCACATCCTGACTGCTCAGGAGTTCTAAAAGGATTGAGCATCCAGAAGTATGACCAACATGCAAAGCTTAACGGAAAGAAGCAGGGAGAAACTGGACTTCTTTTCTAATCCTGTTTCAAAACTAATTACGAAACAAACATTTTTATTAGTACATATCCCATATTATGTAAAAGCATAACTAAAGGGTGAAGAAAAACAGCAATATATTCTTTCAGCTTGACAATTGACTGTTTCCTTGCTACATAGCTTTTTATCAGATTTTAGGATAAGCTGAGATTTATGTCATAAAAAAAAAAGCCTGCTAAGAGACAGTTTTGAGGCTAAAACCAGTGAACTCATGCTTGACTGGAAAAGAAGAAAAAGGAGCACAGATAAAGCGGTCTGGTATGTTCTTCCTTTTACTTTGTGCTGAAAGTTCTTCTCTGCAATTAAGTATAGACAGGAGAAGAGATTGGGCTTTTTAAAGAGTGTTATCATGTTTCTTTCAACCTCAGAGAAAAATCAAAGCGTAAAAGTTATACAGCTTCTTTCATAATAGAAGAGGATTTCTTGAATGCTGAATTTATATGGGAATCAACAGCAAATACAGATCCCAGTCATTAAATACATTGACTGACTTCAATCAGCTTTCTCAAAAGACAAAAAACCCACAAGACACCCATAAACAGGCACTGCAGGCATACTAAAAGCCAAATCTAACAGCTGGAAACCAATTATTTTACAGGTACTTAGAGCATAATCCTTTCAAGTGTTCTTATACTTGCATCAAGCAGATACTGAGGGTTTAAAGTTCTGCAGAACTTTAAACCAGTTTCAGGAACTTTAACATTCCTGGAAAAACAAATTTCTAAAAAGTGTAAGTGCCTTCAAGTGAGGTTCACATAAAACATCAATTACCTGTATTATTTTGTCCTCCTAAAGGAGGTTAGCATATTGGTACTACACCACAGTAGGGCCTGCATGACAAGGCGACTTCTACCTCTCAATTTCAACTCTGAAAAGTCACAAGAATATAAAAGTGGACAAAAGTTCAAGATAGCCCATTAAAAAAAAAAAAAAAAGATGCCTAGAAAAGCCTGATGACAAGAAAAGCAAGTAACAACACTTCCTCAAAATACTCTTTACTTGCAGTAATCTGTTTCAGAAATTTCCAGAGTCCACCACAGTATCTGTGTAGTTGTCAACTGGATCTTTCTACCAGCAGTTTCTCCAAATCCCTTTAAAATCTGATGTAAAGCTACAGCCTCTACATCCCCTGACAAGGAGTTCCACAGCCTTTTATTCAGTATCTAAATAAGGTTTTACTTTTATCTGGTTTTAAAACCCTTACCTGCTAGAAACACTCATTTGGTGTCCCTTAGCTGTTGTACTAGAAGAATAAACAGACATCTTCAGCCTTACCTTCATTTTGGACACCACTGTTATACCCATTCCTTAATTCTCTCTTAATGAAGATGAAAAGATGAAACAGTCTGGCTTATTTTAGACATTCCTTATATGGAAACTATGACATACCTTTACATCATTCCTGACTGCTCTCATTGTATGTTTCCCATTTCAGAGACACAAACTTTCCACCAGGATGATCAAGCTCAAAGAGTCCAGACAAACAAAAATAATTATGGCTACAATGGGAACATCTGCAAGATGTACTGTGATCCATTTTTACGATGACTCACAGAATCATCACAGTCAATCACTGCCTACACCACAGAAATTTACCTAAACTCCAATCTTTGGTCTATGCTTCTTAAGAGACCAAGCAAACTCAGGTCTAAATTATTTGCAATTTCCAATAGATGAATTTTTATCAGAATTTGAAGTTTGACTTTTAATGACATGCCAAAGTATGGGATTTAATCCTCGTCAGCATGAAATTGCATACAGACATTATTTCACAAAATAACTTTTTAAACACGAGTATTTGGGGAATCCCAAATGCTAACAGTCTGGCATACATAACATGAGTCCCTCTCTCTCTGCTTTGCACATACACAAAAACAGCGAGAGTAGCTAAAAATCAGATGACCAAATCTGATTATTTCCTTTTACTGAAGTATATCAGGAACACCTATAACTTTGATAATGCGTAAATAAGAACCAAAAAGCATGTCAGCATTATTTCTTTGTTTTCTGACACCAGAATGATATAAATGCTATATTTCTTCTCCAGGTTTCAAAGGAGTTTAAAAGACAACTGAAATTAAACCACAGAAGCAATAGCGCATCCAGTGTTGTTTCATTGCCTGCAGAAAGTGTCTGTCTTACATATTTTTTCAGTAGACTTGTTATTAAGTATTGCTGCTGAATCTCAGAAGTTTTAGATCAGATCAAATTACTTAGTTTGATACTGCTACTATAAAGAACAAAAACAAGCTGTGAGGCTGCCCGCTGACTGCTTCACCTCAAAAGAGCTCAGATTTTAATGACAGCAGAGGTCATAGATCATGAAGGTTCCTGAAGCTTCACAACATAAACCCTGCTCACTTAAGTTCTTGTAAACTATGCAACTAGAACTGAACTTAAAAGAAGGGTCACCATTAAAGAAAGTTATACACTGCTTATACAATGTCATGTCATTTTCAGATTTAAACATGCCTCTGTTCCTGAAAGAGCAGGACAGATGCAAGCAGTAAGAGTTCTTGAAACAACATTAACAAGAACTATGCTTAAGCTCTAAGAGACTTTAAAGCAATACAATAAAAACAAAGCACATGGAAAACAAGCAGGCCATATGGTTGTCTTAAATCTGTCTACAGCAGCAGGCCATATGATTGTCTTAAAAGCCCTACTTTTCCCTTTAAATAAAGTTGCTGCTGTTGGAGATTTGTGTAAGACTTAAACCTTGAATGACCTCACTAGACCTTTTATTTCATGCACTTGGGAAAAAGCAGAAGAATTTGGTCTGGAAGAACAAACCTATGAGAAAGAGAAATAAAAACTACTATAGTATGTAGCACTGTTGATCAAAAGCATGTAAGAAATTCCCAACCTATAATCATTCAAGTAAATAAAGCTCATCTATAACATTTTGAGTCCTGAGACCCTTCCTTCCACAGCCATTTCCTCACAGTTCAATTTCTGCTTGTTGTTTTCTCTTTCCTGTCTCAATCCTAGGTAAGCTTTGCGAAAACAAGGATGACTTCCAAGTGACAATAAATTTGCAAGTAAGAAGAAAAATGTCAGCACTAATAATTTTCATTCACTAAGTAATAACTTGAGTAAATCCTAAGCCTGTTTGCCAATATTAATACACAGATGGCAAAACAAATCAATACAACAGTGTGGAAATTCCAGAGAGGACAACAAAACTGTCAAATATCTGAAGCCAATAAGCTACGGAGACCTTCACGTACATTACTGATGGGTGCTATGAACTTTTTAAAAGAAACAAAATCACTCCAAGCTCCCAAATTTATTTCACTGTATAAATAGGAATTTTACTTCTATACATTTAACTGTCATCCTGAAGAATCTGTTGAAGACAGTGTGAGGGCTCCCTCTTCTGACAACTCTTTGGCCTGTAAACCTGCTCAGCCTGTACATAGCAGGGTAGGCTGTTCTGGAAAAAAAGTCCTTCCTTACATACATGATATTTATTTCCCACTAGGGAAATAAATATTTAAATATTTAAATCAATAAAATTAAAGGAAAATAAACTTAAGTCCAAGAAGCTAGTAATTATTGTAATTACAAAGAAATTACTTTGAATCTTACAACTAGGATTTAAAAACAATGCATACTTCGACTTGGAAGAAAACTAGTTAATAAACACAATGCAAGACTGATATGAAAGCATCTAACAGATTAATAGATAAGGCAAGCTGTGTCCAGAATCAGAAGATAAAATAACAAAATTTACTTTATAATTTAGCAGGCACAGCCGTGCTGAAGTAATATCTGAATACAGTGGCCTTTAATGAATCACTAAAATAGAGACCATTAGATTTGTGGACCCAGCTCCCTTGTAAATCAGACCACAGAATTCTTGGTTAAGACTGTATTGGAAGTCAGTAGTGCCCAAGAATATAAATAGAGATCTGAGGATAGCAGACTTTGTTTTAATCTTTTTCTTTTAATACATATTTATGACTATTTCCCCCCGTTGAGCTGTTGCTTTGGGCTGAGTACTTAAGCCAGCTTTCCTCTCAACTTCTGCTGAGCAAGCCTGACCTGAAATGGTTCCCATTTCCTCAAAACCACCAGATAAACAAGAAAATACACACACCAACAGTGAGCCCTTAATCATTAACTCTCAAATACAGTAACTTCAAAAACTACACTTCCCTACTATACTTCACTAGTATTATTTAGGTCATTTCCACAGGGACCTCAACTTTTCACTCAGTCTGTGAAAGCAGATGCCTTGTTAATTTACAGAACTTGAAGTTCACACATGCCTTAATAACAGAAAATATTTAAACATGTCTCTACAAGATGTATCCCTCCAAGTGTTCTATTCACTAAATTCAATATATTCAATAAATAAAGCCAGGGTAAGATTTTGATCCTGTAGTCTACAAGCACATTTTATAGTGCTTCCCTGTTCCTTATTTAATATATTGCTGCTCACTCTACACCTTGGTCTAAAAATCTATGTTTTTAACCATCTCTCCTCCTTTCATCTGGGAACCTTGAAAATAAATCATCATTCCCAGGTGACAGAAATTGCCATTTCACCCTCAGTGCAAGATTGATGCCAAATACATAGTTCATTTCCCTATTGTTCCTCTCTCCTCTGAAGACAGCTAATATTACTTACTCTCCCTGGCTCATGATCTCTGCATCTAATCACCCACAGTTTCCAAACTCACAGATGCACTATACAAACACATCAGGACAAGGTCTGCAACTGACCTTGTATTTAAAGCAATATGATACAAATCTGTTGTGTTCCTGAATCAGATTTTAAAATAAATAGTTTGCTTGTACCTTAAAACTAATATTCTAATAATTTTAAATATATATTCTTTAAAAACACAAGATTGTACAGTTGAACAGGCTAAGTTAATTTCTGTTACTTCATGAGTCAACAGGAGTAAAGAAGCCAAATGTTCACAGCCTCTACCATCCATGACAGCCTGAAAAAACAGAGACCCCACAGATTAGAGGAAGAATCACTAAATTGGAAAAATGGGCAAACACAGTAGCTCTCATGGCCAGTATTTTTATAGGTACCTTCTGTCAGCAATAACAATACTGTATTGCATGCAAAACAAAACTAATTCTGTAAAACAGTAATGTCTATATGCAATGAAAATAGTCAATAGAAAGACCAGTTCCTCTGATCACAGAAATTAAGCAGATACCTATTTTAAACACACATAACTAACAAAATTAATTTCAAATCAAATTTAGTTTCCACTGAACCTTAATACAGCTTAGCAAGTTCCTCCCAAGAAAACAAGCACAGGTGTTTTAAAAAGCACTTCTGAGTTGGCAGAAGAAAAAATACAATTTCTAATGCATCTCATTTGATCTCCCACACTGCTTTAATTAGCATAGTTAACGAACATCATACAGTATGATGATGTCCAACTTGCATTTGCTACCTGCTATTAATTTTTCTTTTCCATCCTCTTCCAGGAAGGTAACCAAGTCATAAAACCCTCCCCAATCTTTCAAAGTTTAAATTCATCATCTCAGCACATAGTAAAATTTTACTGCTTGATTAGTAAAGCACATTTTAAACAAACACCATTGTAATGTAATTAACAAATAGTAACATTACAATTTTTTAAAAAAAGGAAACACTTTTTAAAACAAGAAACCATTACACTGGAAATATTAATTCAATTTATTCATAAATCCGGTTATTATAAAAACAGAGGAAAGGCATATCACACCTTAGTTGTTACTGAAGCACCCAAATCACCTGCTTAAATTAATCCAGTTTATAAAGTATAATTATCATTTCAAATGTAGCTACTAGCCAAACAACTGTCCAAATACATGATTGCAAAATCTTTACTCTTGAAAAGGGAAAGAAAATGAAAAGCATTGAGACATATAGACAAAGTAGTCTCTTATATTTAACTTTTCTTACTACTTTAAATCAACTTGGTTTACCTTCTCACAGAAGTCAGTAAGAGCACTGAAGTCCCATTTCTTGGAATAAGCAATGTTGTATCTCAGAATAGCCTCCTAAGGAAAGGACACAACAAAATAAAGCTTAGAGATGCTTATTAACAGAAGAAAAGGATTTTTTGAAATTTCCTTTTTGAAGGAACAGTACCATCTAGTGGCTAAAACCTGTCACAGAGCCTACATATTCCATAAAACTATTAACATGGTGTAACACCATAATACTGAATTCTGTATTTTAGGTTTAGCATCGAAGTTTTTCCTCCTAGTACAAAACAAGAGAAGACATTTTTGGATCTGACTAATGTAAACGTTCCCCACTCCATGCTTGATCTCTTTAAGAATACCAAAAAAGCATCCCTCAGCAACGCAGCAGAAGTTTTACCAGTTTAAGGACTTCAAATCAAATCCAAAACAAAATTAAATAGGCCCTTTACAATACCAACCACCTCTAAAAAAATCCTCACAAAAAAATCCCAATAAAATAGTATTATCAAGGAAAGTTCCATTAGTTGCCAGGGCAGCAGTATTCACTCATTTAAAATTTATCTGTAGCTTTTGCATTCACTTCCTTCACTGCTTTTCAGGTATAATCTAAATTACATTATTCTTCACAAAAAAACATAATAGCAATTCTAAGCTGCTCCAAATCACAACACAGCAAAAGCTGTGAGAACTGTAAGAATTATTAACAAAGCATCAGTCTTCAAAATTTACATTTTTTTGTCAGCAGTTTGAATTGTTGCCATTTTAGCAGAGTACACTGGTATGAACAGTTATTGTATCAAACTCTCACCTGTGCAGCCCTACAATCCAGTTACAGAAAAAGCCGACATGCTACATTCACCACAAACTAGTAGATACCCCTGCACATTCACAGTTTTCTGCAGACTTAAAAAAGACAATTCATTTTAATAATACCTAATAAATTCAGTGGTAACACTCAAGACCCAATATTAATTAAGACCCTTCATTCATTAGGGAATCCCTTGAACAGCATATATTTTTTTTACATTTTTTTTTATAGGTGATTAAACAAATAGGACTGAGCCAGAACCACTAACACTACACAGAATGTGAATATACTTATATGTATATAGACTTGATTTCAAATTGACAATCTTACCTTCAAATCATGGGAGCAAGTAAATTTGTTAAGTAAGGCAGTTTGGATTAGTTCCCATCGACTTCCAGCAGTTCTATCCCCATTCTTTAAAACAAAAGCCCAAAATGAAGTCAGAATAAGTTATCCAAAAGAGAAAGACATATTTACTAATAATCATCCTCCTTGACACATTTTTTAAAATAAAGTTTGCTCAAATTTGAAGTTCTTTAAACCACATATTTTGAGTAAAGTACTTCTACAACTTTTGTCCACTGCATTTTACTTCCTTAAGAGTTCCTTTTTAATTAAAGCACTCACAAAATTCACGAAGAGCTCTTTTTCACATATAGAGCACTCCTCCTCATGCCATCTCAAGGATAAATAATGTTCAGTATGTTCCTTGTGAAGAAACTGGATTTTGTAGATAAAACGTGACCACGGCTTATAAAATCCACAACTCAAAAACACAAACTGAACTTCATAAAGATGCAATACAAAGGACAGTAAGGGCACAGATTATAAAATCATACTTCTGTAGCTGACTGTTGTGCCAACCCAAATGTAAGGCATGCTGTGATATTTTTCCTCAGCAGGAAGTCTTATTGCCCATTAGAAGCAATGATGGTATTTCTTACGGGACTACCACAAGGGCAGAGACAACTAATCTTGCTCACCTGGCAACAAAGGTCTTATCAATGCTATCTCTGAAACATCAACTAAACTCATTTTATACTGTATCCATAAAATTGATGAATGGAAGAACCAAGTATTTCGTAGAGGCTACAAAAATTCTCTACTGCAAATTCAAGTATCAATAATTGTTATACAGTCTTCACTACAGGACACACTTACTCATTTTATTCACCACAGTCTGAAGTATTTCAGTGGGTATGTTTAAGTAAGTCTCATGCAACAGCAAGAAATGCCAGATCAAACAACATGCAGGGACAACCGTAATTTCTCTGCCACTATTTTAGACTGAGGTGTATCTGTCTGGTGTTCTGCTACCAGCAATATCTGACAGAATATTACAATCAGAATGTGGCTACAAATTTATTCACATCTGTTGGCATCCCAGATTGCTTCACAAAAAAAACCCCACCAAACCATATAAATATTTAAGTAAAGAACTTATATGGAGTATAAGTTTATACTTCATGTAAGTACAGAAAGATATACACCACCACATCAATGGCTAGGTAAAATAACTACTAGGGAAAAAAAAATAATCTTCTGCTCACAACCCAAAATCCACCTTTTCAGACTAGATGTGTTCCTCTATTTGATTTTCCAATTCCACACACACAGTTTTCTAACTGAGCAAAAGCAGTAAACTGAAAACTCATCTATATGTAAACAAGTGTAATTACTTTATCTTACCTCATCCTCTACAGGGTACAGATTTTGTTCTGAGCAGGGCATTTTAACGTGTTTGTTGTCCCACAGATCCTTGTAGTGAGTTGGAAAAGGCTTAGGCACCTCTCCTTCCCTCAGAAGATCTACCTGCAATGCAGAGGAGAAAGAAAAAAGCTCAGACTCTACTTTCAAGTTTTTTAATGGAAGAAATAAGAAGTAAGCAAAAACACAGTGAAAAAAAGCTTTCATCTACAGCCACCCTATTTTGTATTTGGGAAAGCTACAAACTAACCACATGATGGACAGTCAGTTAAAAAAAATATAAATATTCCATCGTTACTCTTATGTTACACTTGCCGAAAAGAACACCACCTTATCATTTGACCTCTTGAAATACACTGACATAAAGGTAATAAATGCAATTATTTTACATACAGTTATCAGCTAAATACTTCCTCATTTATGAATTTAAGTATCTAATCTGCTAGAAAGCCTTCTGGCAGCACTGATTCCCACACAACTTGCATTTAAACTTAATGTGCTTTTCTTTTGTTTCGGATTTATCCACGACCCTACAGTTTTCTGGTCACATGTTTTATTTCAACAGTAATTTGAGTGCATAATACTCAAAGGATTAAAGGCAAATGCATCAGATTTGATCTAAAATACAGTGGTAAAAATGCTTGAATTCCTCTTCATTCTTTTTGCTTTTCTGATCTTGAATATCTTGAGCCTTTTGTGTATCTTGAACCTAAACCAGAATACTAAAATGAAAGCATAACATGAAAATATTGACGTACAAATTTTACTTGCAGATGTATTTAAATTCTCACACTTATAAACCTCAGTCAAGGAAGTATACACACCCCTATGCAAAAGACAAATACTTGTCCCTAACAAGCCAGAGGCAGTGAAGCCATAATTACATTTCTTCTGGATCTTAATATCCTAATTCTGTGCACCAGAAAAGTCAATTTTCAGGAAAATCAAGTTGCCCCAGTCTACTCACAAGGAACAGCAATGACAGATTTCCACAACCTGCTAATACTACAAGACTAACATTTGGCATTTCATAGTATTGACCATTTCAGTAAGAAATTTGATTTTAGGTAATACACCAAATAATCATACTCTGACAGTGACTGTATGATTGGCTGAGGGTCGCAGATGAGGGAGACGGGCTGCACACATTGGCATTCTTCTCATCTCTTCAATCGGTGTCCCAAACCATTTCTTATTAGTTGGAAGAGGAGGTGGCACATATTTAGGAATCTTCCTTCCTGGCCTCTGGGGTTTGAATTCACACTTTTCTTTTCTGCTGTTAGAATAAAAAAAAAAAAGGTTGCAGCGCTTTTTTTCCACTGAAAAAAATCTGGTAGGCAAATACACAAACTTCCACTCCAAGGTCAAGGTTACATTTATATCGGAGTTGGTTTATTTGCTTGTTGGTGCTGTGGCCCCAAGCCAAAGTTTTGTTTGGGGAAAACTCTGACCACCACCACCATCATCCTCCTCCTTCCCAACACAGGCAAGTACACGATATCTACCAAAACACTCTTCAGGCTTACAGACACCTTTGCAGAACTGCAATATGTTAGCAAGGCAGGGTCCTCCTCCACAGGGTCATGCTCTTTCCCAACAGGATCTGCATATCCAGGGACAGGAGACAGACTTATTGGGCTGCATTTCTCAGGACACCCTCTGCAGGCCCTTCTCAACAGTCAAAAAGCAAACACATGTGCATGCACAGATGCAAATACTTCTTCAGACTAAAAGATAACTTTCTTAATCACCCTTTCTCACTTGTGTTGCACTTCTCATGCCAGGCATACAATACTTGTGGTGGAAATAGAAATCTGAAAGTCATCCAAAAATACTTGCAACATTCAAATATGTGCAAGAGCAGATGAACTAATCTTCTTTAGCAATCTGAGATATTTTGGGGAAGAAAAATCTGAACCTGATGTACATTTGATGCAACATACCAGATGTTTCTCATGCAGGAGAAAGTTCTCAGAGTAAAATGCAAAACAAGTTAAAAGCCTACACTTTGAGGCACTGTTTAGACCTCAATTCCCCTTAGCTAACTTACTCCACCCTTGGAGAAAGATGTTGCTTAAACTGTTCGCTGAGTCTATGCGTACGCCAGTATCTTCAGGTGCAGACAATGCCTTCATCCTGGCTGATGGCATGCAAATGGTGTAGCCACATCCTCATGAGGTAGAGGCCCACTGTGCTCATCTAAGAGCCAAAGGATAATTCTGGCTTAGCATTACTGATGACTGAAACCTGTTTGACACACTACTGCTTTTTTCTCTGCCAGTTAAGATCTGGGCCATTCTATCATCTGCTGTAGACCCCATCTAATGAAGCCAGGAGAAAAGCTTTTAAGGTTTTCTGTTCTTCTTCTTAAGCGCTCTAGACAATATCACTATTTTGCCAGGCACTAAGGTTTATAACCTTCACATCATTTTGTTTTGGTCCCAAAAAGAAGAAGAAAAAACAAAAATCTCTACAGCCTCATACTCTACCTTACTAATGATTCTGTAAAGCACTACTAGGGTTCCCATCTATCCACACAACAAAACCTTTGCATGAGTTTCCCTTCCTAAACACGGACTTACTGTAACACACGATGCTCTAGTACTGACAAACAGAAGCCTCAACCTCTGCTGCTTTACTACAGCAACAATTCATTTAAATTAGTGAAAAGATTATTCTCTAAACCCATAATTTTAAATTTTATGACCCCTTCTCCATGCTTCTTTTAGAAAATTCTTCATCTATGCTTTTTTCCTAATAACTACCTTTATTTTTTTGTTTTCCAAATGCACTCTCAGTCTACTCATCTCATAAGATTTCTCAAATGCAAGTTGCCACCGCTATTACCCATCTTCCGTCACCCTCTTCTTTAATTCCTTTAAAGGCATGGTCTGTGCTGCTCCTCACATCCAGAAAGGACTTCCTAGTAAAGATGTGCAAAACTACTTTCTTGCCCTACTTTCAGGTCTTGAGTCTACTGACGTAATTGCTTACTACACCAATATAGACAGTCCTCTTGTTTCTGCTTGCTCCTTTGTTGTTTATTCACTTTCTCGGCTCCCACAGAAATCTAAGCTCTTCAGAGCAGAGATTATCCTTTTGTTCTTACACAACATCTAGCATACAGAGTCCTGGGTCATGCTCAGGGTTTCCATTTCCATTGCTGCAGTGTGTAAACACCAGTCCTTCTCCCACAAATTGCAAATAAAGCCAAAAATAACCCCTGAGACTCCCCCCCCCAATCTCTACAACTGCTTTCAAAAGTTTCTCATGTCCATGTCAATCAAAGCATCAGTAGCACTGATGATTTAAAAAATAGATTCAGTATTTTTGACAGATGAAACTTAAAAAAACCAAGAAAACCAGAGTTTCCTCAAATATTCTGAATGAAATAACAAATGCTAGAACTACAGTCCATAAAGCACTCCTGCACCACCATTCAATTTCAAGGATTAAAAAAGCCATGGTCTTAAATCACTTCTTTGATAAAGAAAATCAGGTTCCTACAGTATCTTTAATTCCCAATTTTAACAGGTCCTCAACAATTTAAAAAACCGCAGTGGACAAACATATATTTTAAAAAACCCACAAGTAGTCCCATTAAAAATAAGTTACTTCAAGCTTACATCAAAGTTGTCTTTATGTCTTAACGTATGTTTTGCAAAACCCCTTATACAATCCAGACTTCAAAGTGCTATCAAAGAAGAGGAAATTTTAGAGTGTGACAGAACAGACAAGGAAGCAGACAGAACACTACCTTTTCTCCTCAATCTTAGGTATCCTCATGAAGTGAGAGGTGATTTTGGAGTCTCTCTTCACACCCTGTTTTGCAGCTTTGCTTTCTAATGATGGAGCAGGAGAGATCCCAGGTGGCTTTGCATGCAGACTGTCCTCTTTAACAGAATTATCTACTTCCTCAAAGCTTTCACAGACCTTGGCAGAAAAACTTGACTTTCTTGGTTCCAGTTCAGCATCCCCATACTGAATTCTAAAAGATTTGTTTATGGATTTTGACGTATTAATCTCATCAAGAAACGGACTTGTTTCTTCATCAGCCTCTGACCCATGACAGCTATTTTTAGAATTATCTATATCCATTGGTGACTCTGGCTCACTTTCTTTCTCAAAAGCAGGTGAATCCCCCGAACTACTCTGACATTTGCTCAGTTTCCCAGGACCTCCAAGATCAGATACACAAGCATCACCACCAGCATCTGAAAGCGGACTTTCTGGAACTACATTCCCTTCTTCTTGTTCACCTGTTAAAGAGACAGAATTGCAACTCTTCAGCTTCTGCGAATCACACAAAGCTGCTTGTCCATCTGTCTCAGTGTATTTTGAAGAAAGTCTTGTACTTCCCATTTTCAAAGAGTGGCCTGATAATAATTTCCTCTGAGTCCAATTGTCACTGCTTTCTTCATAGCCCCTCTGAGCCTGCTTGCCGGTTTTGTGCATCTGATCGATGTTGGCGTTTTTAAAGAGGTCTCCAGACTGAGTCCCCTTCACAGGCTCTGTGTCTAAGACTGGCTCTTTGTCCTCAGCCTCCCAGTTACATATGCTACCCGCCTGAGGCAAATTTACATGCTTTGCACCAACTTCCATGGATGTTTTTGAATAACTTTGCTGACAGATATTCTCTAGCTTTTTCACATCATGTTCGCAAAAGTTCTCTTTTTTAATGGAAGTCATCTTGGGATTTGCTTCAGTATTATTAATTTTGCTGTGTAAGCTGTGGAAGAGAAGTAAGGCAATTTAATGACTTTTCTCCAAATGAAATTTCTGTACATATATTATTTTTTAAAATAAAATTATTATAAGCATACAAGAGGAATTAGAGAATTCTACTCATTATACTTAGTAAGCGAGCACTACCAGGATCAACAAGTTTTACTGCACTGGGTAACGTAACTCAGTAACGTTAAGTATTTCCATTTAGAGACTCCAAAGGATGATGAATCAGTTGCTTACTTTTGAAATCTGTTCCAGCAGTTCATTACCATTATTTTCAAATCTAAATGGTATTAAGCTATTATTTAGGGGTAGGTTTTTTTTAGATTAAAAAAGTTAGAAGTCGTAATAAACTCCTTAACTTCAATTTTAATCAGTTAGATACAGCAAGGAAATCAATGGGTTTGTAACCATTACCTCAAAGCTACAAATTCATCTTTAAGAGCAGGACACAGTAGCCCATAGTCTCAAAAACATTCTATAACTTCCTTAATTTTATAAGCAGCCCAGGATTCTTCAAAAAAGTCACAATACAAAAGCATAAGAGTAAAATATATTTAGAACTGATAATAAAAATTATAAGACACATTAAATCAATTATTATTTTTGAAGAAAAAAATAACCTAATTCATCCTGTGTTATTTTACACAAAGAAATGTGTCCTAACAGTTACATAGGGAAACAAAGTGAGGATTTTTTGTATGAGCAGATTAAACGTTTCAAGAGGACATTGGAAAGTCATTTCACACTTACATACTGATATCTGTGTCAGTGTATTGATGAAGAAAAATACTTAGACACCAGATGAATATTAAAAAAAACCTGACCACTCTTGGCAAATATACCACTCTAAAGTAGCTGTAGCTTCTGCAATATTCTTTATAATGCCAGGCTTGGTGTGTGGTAAGGTTTGTTCATCCAACATTTTTTATAAGATCATTAAAAACATACAGTAAATCTCTAAATTAAAAACAAAACAATACAATACACTCTAAACATCAATAATGTCACTTGGCACAGCTCGGAACTTCATCCACAAGGAAGATTATTTGAAAACAAAAGGATTTTAGACGGGGTTACATTATGATAATTTAACTCCCCATCTTCATCTATGCATTTGTTCCTGCACTGAAAATTTGGATGAATAAAAATGAAAGTTATGTTACTATTGCTATCTCAATAAATGACTCTTTAAATATATTGACAACATTTGTTGTCAACTTAAGAAATCAGAACTAACACAAAGATAATGTTCAAATTCAAATAAATTAAAATTGTGGCATATGGGCACAATGTGCAATAGTGCCTATGAAGTATTTACACGACTAAACTGCTGCTTAAAGCTGTAATCTGTCAGCAAGGCTGGAGGAGGACATACAGAAGCAATAGTCTAAAGGGAATCCTAAAAAAAAACAAAAACAGCCAAATAAAAATAAATTCATTCCCTCCCTAAGCATCCTCTCAACATCTTTGCTTTATTGCAACCTATAAGCCCATAATTAAGCCCTATGTACTTCTGTATCAATCATTATCACAAGTTTTCCTAGCTATCTGAGCACTGCTATGGACTTCAATTTATTAATTAATTTATTAATTAATTGTTATTTATTAACAAATATAAAGGAAAAATAAACCAGCACATTTACAACCACAATTATAGAAAAATAATATCTGACATTCCTCTGGACCAGATAGTTAAATTCTTAGGAGTTTAATTTTAGCACTGCCTTGCAAACATTGCTTCAGACAGACTACATTAGCAGAAAACATCAAACTTTACCTGGTGCCATTCAGCAGCAAATTATAACACCTCTCACAAAATAACCTGAATGCACATTTGAGCAGCTGAAAATTCTGGTCCAAATTAAATCAAGTTGCACAGGCTTATACTACAATCACAGTCCAATCAGAAAACCAAAACAGACTTTTGTCCACAAATTAACAGAATTGTGAGTCGAATGTATGACCGTCAGACAAAATCTGTAACTGCTACTGCCCTACATTAAAGAAAAATTAAAAGCAGAGCCGTTGACTAAGGACATAGTCTGATATGACAACTAATTCAACGTAGCAGTTGGCTGTCCCAGGAAGCAGCAGTTCCACTTTGCCTTCCCTTACTCCAAGTTCCCATCTTTTTCTTTGCAAGAGCAGCAATATTTATTCACCTAAACAGTGAGGTGCTTCAAGAAGCTAAATCTGCAAGGAAGTTTGGTTTTAGGAAGCTAGAATGGAAGGATGGGGGACTAGTTAGCTTTTTGTAGTGAAAGTTTATCAGTTAGTTATATTTGAGAGGATGTGCCAAGGTAAGGAAAGCAGCAGAAATGGGGTGGTATATTTTTCAGTAGCTAGCTGTACTGGCAACCAGCACTTTGAGCTGCCCACAGGCCCCCTCAAAGAACACAGCTTTTTCATATGTACTATGTACATTTTACCTTTTGGACTCAGTTGTCTTGGGTCCTTTAGTCTCCAACCAAGTGGTAATTGTCCGTTGTTTACAAACTGAAAAAAAAAAAAAAAAACCAAACAGTTCACCACATTATTACATGAAACATAATAAAACTGTAACATAATTGCATATGAATAAAATAATTTGCACTGGATGAAAAAAACCCCACCTCAATTAAGTCCTCATTATCATGTGGACTACAGGGAGCATCCAAACACTAATATTATTATGTAAGGCAATATTTAATTTGTATCAGACAGCAGCTGTAGCTTCTGCAATATTCTCTATAATGCCAAGCTTGGTGTGTGGTAAGGTTTGTTCAGCCAACATTTTTTATAAGATGATTAAAAGCATACCAAAAAATCTCTAAATTAAAACAAAACAAAAACCACCACAAACAACTTGAACTTTCCAGATCTGATTATCACCTTTAATTACCACCACAGTAAGCCTTGAAAGGTTTCTGTTGAACTTTGCAATGAAGAGGTAACATGACATATCTTAAAACAAACAAAACACTAACAACAAGGCATCTTTCAAGACCCAGCCAAGAACCTTATTCACATGTAGCATACTGTGAAACATGAGGCTTAATGTAAAGATTGCACACATTAGAAGTGACAAGTGCTGAGGAAAGGACTTTTTCTTTTCTTCTCCATCCATAAACTATTTGTAAAAGCCTATCAGTGCTCACCCCCTAAACAGCAACAAAATGTGAAGGACATAATTTTTTCTACTACCAACAGAGCTCTAGTGAACATGATCAGTCTTCTCTCTGTGATGTTGCAGTTCAGACAAGCTTTCAATAGAACAGCAGTACATGAACTAATTATGTAAAGACTTAGGGGAACAGGGAGAAAAACCTCAAAGCAGTTATTTCACAACTGGAAACTCATCTTCATTAGTATAAGAAGGGTTTTTACATTTTAGTTTTGTTGTTGTTATTTAAAGGTAATTCTGAAAATCTGGCAATTAGCTTCAGTATTTTCCATTTGCCAAGAGAAGTTATCTACCTGCCACTGCTGACAGTGCAAGGTGTTCAATCACTGCTTTCAACTAAGTAAAATTTGTTGTTCCCCTATTGCAATATTAGTTTTGCAGAATTTAAAAACCAGTACAGCAGATCTGACTATCGTGATTAACAGTCACTATGGAAAAACTCAGCATTTTACTGCAAATGGAGACTGTGTAGCATAGATAGCTTAGGCCATAAGTAACTTATAAGATATTGTTTCATAAACACTTGAACACTTTTCCACAGCTGGTTATCAAATATCCTTATCAAAAGTACAGAATTTCTAAAATGAAAACAATCTCAAAAAAAAAAAGTTTAAATCATTTTAAGTTCTTCTGAAGCAGCACAAACAATAGTGCAAAGTTGCCATCACGTGACTAGGTGACCAGGGAATAAGACAAGCTGTATGTAGATTACACAAGCACAAGGAATCTTGTGCCATACTCGGCCACTCAATTTTTAAAACAAACGCTCAGCTTCACCCCACTCAGGAAAAGAAAACAAAACAAAAACAGTTTGATGGATTTTATGAACTAAAAAGATTTCTATTTCTAAATATTCATTAAAACTGAAGTATAGTAGCCATTCTGTTCACCAAATTCCACCTTTTAATATCTGAAGCGTTAACCCAAATTGCCTACAGGAAAGTGGAAAGAAGCAGCCAGAAAAAAATCTGAAGAGACATGTTAAATCATAGGACAAATAAATCTCTTTGGAGGCAGCTGACTACCTCTTGAGGTATGAACTTGTGTTGAGGAAGGACAACCTATTAATTAGCATAATAAGTAGAAATGATGGCAGCAGCACCAGAATAGAAATTGCTTTGGTCTGAAAGCCATTTAAGCCCTACAATCAACATAAAACACATCATTTTTCTTTAATACTACCAACGTCTCTTTTTGCTACAGAAAAGGTAATAAAAACATGAGGCAACAAAAAGACGACATATCCTTACATCCAGTGCAAACAATAAAACCAGACTTTTGTGGTCTCTTAATTTCTATTCAAGATTCCCAAAAACCAACCATCCCCTGAAATCTACCACTAAGGAAAACAACTGAATTTTTAGAAGATTCTTATTCATCACTCTGTAGTGAGTGCACACATACAAATTCCAACTATTATCTACTCGAAGCTTCCTCTTGGTTAGTAAGCTTTAACTCATCAACCATAACAAATCTTTTGGGTTTGGGTTCCCCCCTTCCCCTTCTCTGCATTCTTTCTGTTCCTGAAATAGATACTTTATCGCTCATCAAATGTTTATTTTGACAGCATTAGCTCCAAATAAAAATAACCTAAGGAAGCCAGGTGGGAGCTTTTTCTACATCGCTTTGTTGCACAGCAGAAGGGATGCCCCAGACCTGATGCCATGTGCCCACGAAGGCTTTTGGCATTACCTTTAGCTCTCACTGTTGCCATGGCCTGGCACAACACACCATCAAATGACATTTCTTATGCAGCAAGTGTTTTTTTCTGGCACACAGGAAAAACGCTACCTTTAGCGGCGTTGGGTGGTTGTATGTTACAGGATGTTTGTGGAGAATCAGGCACAGAAACAGGGTAACGATCTCTTTCACCCAAAGCTGTCTCCAAAGGGCAGGAACGCACACTGCCCACGCCTCCGGGCTACCGTCTCGGGTAACCGGGACACCCTGGGTACGGGAAGCCAAGTTAGGGACGATGCAAGCCCGACATGACAGGCCAGCTCCGGACAAGCTACAGGCCTCTTGCTACTTACCGCTGCCCTCCCTGCAGCATACCAGGCCAACAGGAGCGCAGCAGAGATGCGGTGTGCAGCAGAGAGCGACACCGCACCCCGGCGGAGCCCGCAGCCGCCTCCTCCCGCCGAGCCCCAGGAGCGGCCGCGGCTCCCACAGGCCCAGAGGCACCGGGACAGGCCGAGCAGCGCTCCGACCCGGCTTGGGCAAGTTCAGCGCTGCCCAGGCTTTGTATCCCGTCCCCCAGCATCCCGAAACCGCCCCGACCGCCAGGAGAGGACGGGACGGGGAAAGAGTACGGACCCTCAGCGAGTCCCCTCCCGCACCCAGTCCCGGGGCTCGCCTAGCCGCTCACTCCCCCCCCCTAGCCCACAGAGACTGGTACAAACCTTTGTTCCCCACAGCGGTGGCGGGGCTGCTGCCACAGGAAATGCAGCCCCCGGGCCCCTCCTGGCGGGGACCGAGCGGCGGCGGCGACCGCACTCCCTGGGAGCCGCCGCCGGGGCTGGCGGTGCTCGGTCGGGCTCTCTTCCGAGGGGGATCCTGCCCGCAGCCCGCACTCATCCTCGGCCGGCCCTCCTCCGCCCAGCCGGCCCTTCTCAGCCGCGCGGGCCCGCCAGCGGCCGCGGGAGCCAGGCGGCAGCCGCCCCCCAGGGACGGCGCGAAGATGCGGGGACGGCGGCGGCTCTGCTCTTCCGCATTCTCCGGCCCACGGCACTGGGCTCGTCCCGCCGGCCGCCCCCTGGGCGGGAGGAGCGGCAAGGCCGGGACCGAGCCGCGTCCAGAGAAAAGGAGCGGGAGCTGATACCGCTGGTAGCAAAATGGCTCCCCGCCCGCCTCACCCCTCTCACCATAGCGACCGCGCTCCTCCCCCGTGGGCAGCCGCCGCGCGGGCCGGAAAGCAGTGCCGCCGCGCTTTACGGCACCGCGCGGAGGTCGTCGTTGCTGCAGCAGCTGAAGCGGGCGGCGGGCGCGGGGCCCGGCGGCGCTATGGAAGGCGGCGGTAACTCCAAGGGCACCGGCCTCGGCGGCCTCTTCGGTGCCGGCGGGGTAGGGTACTCCCACGCCGACCTGGCCGGGGTGCCGCGTGAGTACCGGCGCGTAGGGGCCACCGGCGGGGGGCTCACAGTAGCGGGGCAGGGCAGGGCCGGGCCCGGGTGGTGGCCGCGCCGCCTCTTTCGGGAATCAACATGGCGCGGTGTGGCCGAGCCTGGCCCCTGTGAAGGACCGCGGCGGTAGCGGGCCGGGGCTCTGCTGGCCGGCGGGGCACAGCGCTGCTCCCGCCTGCGGTGGGAGCGGGGAAAGAAGGAAAGAGGGAGAAGGGAAAGAGGGAGGCAGCCTCTGCCACAGCCAGGTCTTTGGCGTGCCGTTACAGAGATACTGCTTCTCTCCCATCCGTACTGCTCCTGTCCCACTTCCTGAAAACACGTGTGTGTGTCAGTGTGCGTTTTAATCAGTTGTGCAACTTAACGGCAAAATTTTTACCTCTTCCACGCACGAAATCTGGCCCCTTTTTAACTTACTGGATGTGAAACTGTAACTAGGGAAATTGGGAAATTGGTGTTAAAGTATTCTTTTTTTTTTTCTTTTTCTTTTTCCTTTCAGTAACCGGAATGAGCCCGTTGTCTCCGTATTTAAACTTGGACCCCAGGTATCTAGTTCAGGTGAGAAGGCGGTTTGTTTTTATTGTGTTGAACTCAATTCCATTGTTTGTGTGGTCACACACGAAGACATCAAAATTCCTGCAGTGCTGTGCCATGTGTACTGAAGTCTTGAACTCATGAACAGTTGAAAGGAACGATATTTTCCAGTATTCTACCTAATAAAAGCTTGTAGGTCTACAGTAACCTAGAAGAAGAAAACCACTTTTAGTACAGAAAATAAGTAAAGCTGTTGTATCAATATAAGCATATCGTTATTGAAGAGAAGAGGTCTCCCTCCCTACTTTAAGGCATGCTGCACCTCACACCCTTGCACAAGTTCTGTCACTTGTCATACCCTTCTCTGAGCCCCTTCAATCAGTAAGAGCAGCCAGAAACTCTTCAGTCTTTTGAAGGATTAGTTCCTGCCTGTGATGAAGTCGATGGGTTTACAGTGGTGTTCAGCCAAATGCCACATAGGACGCAGGATTTGCCATCATTTGTGCTGTCATCACAGCAGCAGCAAATTTCACACTTTCCTTATGTGCTTTCCCAGCTGAAGAGAAGCCATCATGAAGATTTCCTTTTTTTTCCCTACAGAATAACGTAGCTATCATCAATAACTTAATATTAGTTAACATAAGGTGATGGCCTGTAGGCCCCGACAATAAAATAATTTGAAATTCTGTAATGCTTTCCTTTCTCAGCAACATTAACTACAGCTGAAAAGGTTTAAGTTAATCCAATAACGATTTTATTTAGTTAATATAAGTCATATATATATATATCGATATATAGAAAATATCTGTGTTGCCTGAGATAGGCATGGCGACCTGGTTCAGGAACGGCACAGCGACCAACCCCAGGTCGTCCGGTCCATCAGCTCACAGACACCAACGTGGTGGACGGCAAATGTCGTTTATTGTTTACTGATACAACCTTTTATGTTTTAGATTTACAACGTCATATCCGTCTGCTTGCATCACAAACTATAAACTATTTTCTAATAGCCATAGGGAGAGGGCCCTTATCTTTCTGTACAGCGCGATATCTTCTGGCCACCAGGCCCTATCCTACAACATATCTGAGAACATTAAATTTTACAGAATTAGCACTGAAGGTCAGCAGTTGTTATCTGCTAGTCTGCATACCTTTTGTTTCATGGTACACTAAGTTATTACTACTTTTGTAAGTGGAAAGCACTGAATGAAGTTCTGGGAGCTGTTTTTTATATTTCTCTTCCTCTAGAAGTTGTTGTAGTCAAGATTACAACATAACATTCCCATAATTGTGGAAAACTGGAGACGTGCCTCTGTTTGAAGTGGATTCACTAGTACAATTATCTTGCCTGTTGTTGTTGAGTGGTCAAAAAAAATCCTAAGTGATTATTTAGACCTCTTCCTAAAATAGCCTCGATCTTATTTATTTAGTACAGTATATCCAGGAACATGTTGGTGTTAAAAATGGTATAAAAGATTTTTTTTTTTTTTTTGGAACAAAATGTGCGTATACTAATAAATAAAAAAAAATTATCTTGCTTTAAAAAAAAGTATTGGCACTAGTGTCTTGTGTAACTTAAGGAAACAGTTCTAAAAATACCTATTGACGTAACATTAGAGGCTCCAGTTTGGGTTATAACACTTCACTGCTCTTTATGTTTAGCAAGTACATTGAAATAAAAGGGAATTCCATTTAAATGCGAGAAATATTTTTATTTTCATGTGAACACGTTGCCCAGACAAACTGGGCTCTGTGTCCTTGGAGATGTGCAAAACCCAGGTATAATCCTAAGCAACCACCATTAGCTGACCCTGCTTTCAGCAGGGGGGTTGCATTAAACAGTCTCTGCAGGTCCCTTGCAACCTTAACCATTCTGTGATTCAAAAAATTCAAGGAAAAAGACATAGCCAATATTTTAAAATACAACTTTAATAATTAGCCTTTAAAATTGGTTGGCCTGCAGAGGTGTGAATGGAGGGGGGAGGGTCTCCTGTATTTATAGATCATCCATCTGCTTTCAGAATGCAGAGGGAAAGTCAGCCTTATAGTTGAGAGTATTACATTTTGATCCATGCCTTCTCTCAATAATGAATGATACTATGGTACTCATGACCTTAAAACCCACTTTCTTTGTTATTCCATTAATGCAGGCACAAAACAATGTGTTTTCTGCAATGCTTTTGTTACCTTTTGTTACCTTCAGCAGGTCTGCGTTATAAAATAGCATGCCAGCCTTTGCCAGAAACCTAGGGGATGTGCTTCCTAGGTTCTCTCTTTAGAAGCATAGGGATTACATATAATGACTGCTTCATCTTGACTTTTTGGACAAACTGTTAGAAACTGCTAATTAGTGTACACTAGTATATAGTGTACAGAATAGTGTATATTCTCCAAATATTTAATTACAGGGAAGATAGAAACCATATTATGATTTCAGTTTATTGATAAAGTATTCACAATTTTAGAAGCTGCATATTTTTTCCTCTATTGCCATCCACATTTAGCGCCAAGTATGGACTAAGAAAACCGCTTAGAATGCAATTACTTGGTTCTGAAGTTGTTGCAGTCATATATATATCAATTAAATAGGAGTACTATGACTGGAAAGCACCAAAGCATAGAGATCTTGCTTCTTTAGCATCTTATCAACACATGTGCATCTTGCCAAGTGTCTTGCATTGAAGAAGTGCTTTGGCCTACCTTGTGCATATGCTTGTTTCCAACCTACCAGCCCATTTTCTCTAGCTTTTACACCAATCTGATCTATGAGAACACAAGCCTGTTATCCCATAGGAGAAAGATGCACAAGCAAAAAACTACCAAGGCCGCATATTTCATGCCCGATTATCTCTAGTTTTGCGTCTATTCCTTGCTTTTTTCATGTTTTCAAAGTAGGTCACTTAATTCAGTGCAAGGAAATAAGGCAGTTTTTGTGTCAGAGTAGTGGGTAACCTTAATGCTTTACTGCATCGGTATAGGGTGCTTAATGAAGGAACAGTGTTGTGTAATCAGACAACAGGAAGGTTTTTAGAGGGCAGTGAGTCCTGTATTGCCTGCTGCAAGTTATAGTAAATAATTAAGCAAATAGTCATTAAAAGCAAACAAACAAATAACCCACACAACACAAGTTGCTTGACTGCCTAATATAAAAGGTTAGCTGCCTAAAATAAAAGGACAGCTAGGGAGAAAAAAAAGCTCTCAGTTTTTCAAGTCTTTTTTCATTCTTAAATAGTGTATTCCATCTCTGTCCTAGTGTAGACAGCAGTTTTCCAGAAACAGTGTTTGTCTTTTCTTTAGTTTATTGTATGTATTAAAATAAAAATTTAATATGGCCTACACTTTGAAGCACCTACCCTTGAAAAATACAAATGTGTGTATTTATTTTGTTTTCCCTCAGGACACAGATGAGTTTATTTTGCCCACAGGAGCCAACAAAACTCGAGGCAGATTTGAGCTGGCCTTTTTTACCATTGGAGGATGTTGTATGACAGGTGGGTAGTTGTGTTTTTCACTTTTCCCAGCTGCCCAGGTAACATGTATGTACTACAGTAATTGACAAGATTGTAAATGTCTTGTTCTGCCATCTAGTCTTACATAAACAGCTATTTCACTTTAGTTTATACACTGAAGTCTATTCTCAGTGTTTACTTCTAATATTGTTTTTTTTCTTCTTAAAAAGTAATAACTGATATTATGCTAACTAGGGGCAGCATTTGGTGCGCTGAATGGTTTGCGACTTGGCTTGAAGGAGACGCAGAATATGGTGTGGTCAAAACCTAGAAATGTACAGTAAGTGTTTAATCTCCAAAAAAAAAAGTACACCTTAGTGACAGAGTTGTTTCTTCCATCTTGTGCAAGGTTAGACCTAAATATACTGCAAAAATAAATATATTTTTATGCCTTTAGCGGGGACAAATGACAGTCAGTGTTTGTCAAGGTACAGTTGGTTTTAGTTATAATGATGCTTAATTCCAGCTTTTTGCTTTTCATTCAGTATTGGTATATCTTCTGACTTGACTTAAATTTTGAGAATAAATTACTACATTAATATGTACTAGAAATCTACTTCAAAGTCAAAACAGTGATTTTTTTTTTTTTATGTTGAAATATTCCCAGAGCAGCACAGTTTACTTAGAGCTGTTGTTGCTGTCCCTTCTCTGAGAGCAAGTTCTCAGTCCTATCCTGAACTTTTCAAAACCAGGAACAGATTTAAATGCAGAAGCTGGGCCTGCCTGGATTTGCATTAGGGATGACCTTGGTGCGTGCTGTTGAGCAAGTGTTGTATGGAAGTTGTTCTGGATTACAGCATCCACAAACACCCATGGCATTCCCATGTTTTCATCTTATCCAGTTGTTTGAACACAATAAAGATAGGAGCACATTTTTTCCCCTCAGCATGCTTCTCCTAGAATTATTGGACATTTTCCTCTAATTGTGTTTAAACGAAAGTGCCTGTGAAGGAGACATAGGAAACTAGAGGAGTGGAATAACTGGGAGAAATCATTTTCGCTCCCACAATACTTTGGAAAAATGGAATTTTAGATTAATCTAGTATTTCCTAGTACAGTTTGTACTGGCTCTGCTCCTTTAAAAATTTCTGTTTCTGTATTCTTCATCCCCTTCTTCACCATTTCTAGAGTTAGAATCAAAATATTCCCCTCTATAATTATGACTCTTCCATAATGTTCTAGATGAATAGAATTGCGTTTTATATATTTGGAATGAGCCAGGTTGGTCAAAAACATGTTACACGCAAACCATGTTACACCCAAACCTTGATGGGTCAAGCCCAGCAGGTGGCAGTCAGTCCACAGGCTGCTGTTAGTCCTTGCCCTTCAAGGGAAAAGGCCTGTTGAAGGTCATCGCCTTGAAACAGTGTATTTAGTTCTATGTTTTCCTAATTAGGTGCAGGAAAGAAACTTACCTAGTTAAATTTCCTTCAAATCGATCCTTAACGTATACATGTATACAAATACCTTTTGTATTTTTAATGAATTTGAATTTTGCTGTTAATCTCCTGTCATCAAATATCTTACCATATACTATGGTTATTAAAATTATGAATTTTCTCGTCAATTCAGAATTGATGTAATGTTAACAAAATGGGGCTGGGTGTTGTAGCTAGGGGGGAGATTGTTGATACCCTAGCCTTCAAGATTTTTTTTTCTTCATTTCAAAATGAAGTTTTCCATTTTTGTTTAGTTCATTGCCTAACCATATTTAGGAATGGCCCATGTCTCCTTGTGGAAATTATTAAAAAAAAAAAAAAAAAAAAAGAAAAGTAGTAGAAAATGAAATCAAATCAGAAGAAACATAATTGGTGACACTTTAATTGCTTTAAATAGTAAACTAAGTTCCAGTGGTAGTCAGCTGTCCAGAGCAGTACTGTGCCTGTGATAGTGTTACAGTGCTGGGAGATAAAGATCGGTCATTTCTTCTGGCTTATGTTGTCACCGTTCTGGAGACAGCAGATGCCAAAAAGAAGTGGTATTGTGCTTCCCTGAGAGTGCGCTGAAGATTTGCTTTCCCTCTTTAGTGCTAGTCTGGAAGCATACAGACAGACAGATATGCTCAGGGTATACTTTACCTTTGGTTGAGTGCTAAGTCTGACAAATGGAAGTGCAAAAGATTGCCTTCTTTCTTCCTGACTCAATTTAGTTCAGACTTGCTTTTACTACCCACACCATTTGTTCAGGCGTCATCGTGCTGCCTGAGACCTAGTCCCTGTGGTGTTCGCACCTTCTAGAAGAGCAGTCAAGCTTTCTTGGAGTCTTTTACCCAGTTAAGTCAGCATAAGTGTATCAGTCGTTTATCAGTAGATAAGCAGACATCAGCAGACATCACATAAGGAACGTTTATCAGCTAGGGTTAGAAAGTCATTTGAAGGGAAGGAACTAGATTATTGGTAAGAAGCAAGTTTAACTTGAGAGAGAGATTTTCTTAAGACTTGACAGGACTAAATATTTGCCCTTGGTATTGCCTGCATTGCTATTTATAGTTTGTGACAGAGGGGATTATATATTACCAACCTGTAGGCTTTTCCTTGTTTTAAAGGGCTTTTGGTTCATTATTCCAGTTTTACTAATTTAATCTATAGTGTAAGCACACTACACCTGCTATCATAAACACTGCCTCAATGCAAACACAGAGCACTAAAAGTTTTAATACCTTTTTAACTCCTTTATAGAATTCTAAATATGGTGACAAGGCAAGGAGCATTATGGGCTAACACTCTGGGATCTCTGGGTAAGTAAACCTCCTATTTTTGTAGGGAAAACAATGTAAAGATGTAACTGTTTAATGGGAAAGTGTGTTCTTTAGATTTTCATTATTGAATCCAAAGGAAAAACTGCAGATTCTTTTATTTAGGACATGAGGGCATTTCAGTAGACACTAAAAAGGAAATTAAAGGCTAAAATATGATTTGAAGCCTAAGTAGCCAAGAGCCTGTAATTAAACCCCAAAATTTTTAATAAATTACAAATAAGATCTCTAGCTGTGGAGTAACAAAAATAACTGAAAATTACAGGTAATGCTTACTTCCTAATAAATTCCAGTCAATTCACATCATAAGGCAAAAAATGTAATTGAATGCTTCTGAAATAACTTTAATAACTTAAGAAGAGACTCAGTAGTCATGTGAGCAACTGCCTGATGTCTGTTTCCAGTTAAAGAGTGAACAAAATGTTTATCTGTAGAAGAAATGTGATAGTGACTGTGCAGATTTATCCTTTTATGATGATAGCTTAGCTAGAAAAATCACGTCTGATACCACCTACGTTAAATCTAAATGTTGCTTGTAACTGATATGGGTTAGAAAAAATTAAAAAAGAAAATTACCAAAAGTCTGACGTATAAGAAGGAAACTTCTGTGAACTGAGGTTTGGTGGGGGAGGGGTTTGGGAAATAAAATCACATCAGTTGCCTCATAAAAACAACTTCAAATGGTTTCATAAAAGTCAGTGGAATACCTGATAATAACTGATGCCCTAGAGAATACAAGCTCTTTGGCTTCTCCTCCCCGACATTCTTAAATGACCAAAGGATGCTCAGTTACTTTGAATGGAGAAATTCCATACTGATGAAATTATTTTGAAGTCAATTAATAATGGAACTCATTGCTCCACAAAGTGGCAATAGAAGAAGAATTAGCAATATTGAAAACGGAGATTACATCATATTATAACCCAGTTTACATTTGTTTGAATTTTGGAAAATGTATCCAAGCATAGGCCAAGTTGCATTTTTTACATTTTGGTTCAGTTTTATTTCGAAAGAGTACATTAGTTTGCCATTTAATTCAATGCATCAGCTTTTAAGACATAATATAGAGGCCATGATTAGAGATGGGATTCTGAACTGCAGTTAGAAGGTCACTTTTCCTAAGAGATGCATATTGCCTAGTGAGTTTTCTGGTGGGATGGGGTTTCTTGTATTTTGGAGTTTTTTGTGGTTTCTTGTTATTTTCTATTCCAACTCTAATCAAAATATATGAAAATGGAGATGCAGGCACACTGCAGTTCAAGGTTCCAATTTAAGTGACACATTAACAGTTTTTTTCAGCTGTGTTTGAAGAAAGGTTACTCAAGAAAATGTTTGTGTGTTCAGTAACAAATTGTTATTTTTCTTATGAAAATATTACCTTCAAGTCAGAGTTAAACAGAACTTGGTATTTTTGGGATTTGGTATAGCTCTGCCTTGCCCTGGGTACCAGAGAAGTTCCTTTCAAGGAGCAGAAGTATTTTTGCATCTCCCTTTGCTTGTGTACCCCAAAGATTCCTTTTGTCACTCCTGACAAACTTTGTCATTCTCATATTTCAGAGATAGTAATATCTGTGTTAAACTTACTGAATTCAACTTTTCCTTCCCCTCGCTGTTAATACCACATACTGCTAAAGACAAGGTAAAATACCATTGCCTGTGCTGAATGGAGAAAGATGCTGCTGTTCAATTCAGCAGCATTAATATGGTTTCTTGTGAAGGATTTATATGCTTTTTAGCAGAAGACTTCAAATTCTTGGAGGGCAAAGGATGAATTACTGTGGCACAGTGTCTATCAGTTTAAAATGGTGACATACTCTACTGTTGTTTGTCAGCACAAAATACAGTTATACCAGAGGGGTGAGGATGGGGGTGCCTTCTCCCTTCAGCAAAATACATAGATTATATATGCATCCATACTAAAAGCCTGTGCATTTCTATTTCTAACCCTTTCCAGGACAGTCCCCAAAGTTCTCCTGAAACAAAAGACCGTCCAGGGACAGTTTTCCTATGCAGGCAGAGGTAGAGCAGCTGTACATGTCAAATCCCAAGCAATATAATAGTCATTTATAAGGGAAGTGTAGCCCATTGCACTCTAGCCCCTGATAACGTGATCTGAATGCTAACCTGCGTTTCATTTCAGTCACATATGGGCAACAGTGTCCTGTGGTACCTGGAAAGTGTTGTTCGGTTCAGTTTTATGCCATCCATGAAAGACGGTACAAAGCCTGCCAGTATAAAGTTAAGTCCTCAAAAGTTTTTTTAAATAAATTTGAATTAGCCAAATGGGCTTAAACTTCAGTCAGGGCTTTATATCGCATATTTATCATGACTTGAGGCAATACTAGATGGTATGAAGAATGCTACTTTGTAAACAAACTATAGCTAGAGAAAGAAATAGTATCTGTAAAATAAAAATAGGTCTGGAAAAAAAAGGATGTGATTTTGCAGAGGATTCCCCTCTTTAAAATAAACAGAAAATCTGTGTTTCAGAAGCACAGTCTAAATAGTCACACCGAGCCTTGTGTCTCAGGGATGGGAGTTTAATATGTTTCTTTCCCAGCTCTACTTTACAGTGCATTTGGAGTCATCATTGAAAAAACACGAGGTGCAGAAGATGACCTGAACACCATAGCAGCTGGAACCTTGACAGGAATGCTGTACAAAAGCACTGGTAGGGTAGCAAAATATTTCTACTTGTCCTTTTATTGTAATTTGTCCTAGTTACTAGATTTCTCGTTACTTTCACTAAATACTGATTGGCAGTGTAAAAATTGTACGCTAAGACCTATTAGTTCAATATCCCCTAAGGCACACGTACTTCTTCACACAGCTAAGACTACTTAAGGAAAACCTACACGTAAAAAAAAAAAAAACAAAAAAAAAAAAACCAAACAAAAACACCCCACCACCAACAAACCAAAAACAACAGCTGAATTAAATTGGATTCTTTACAACTTGCACAGGAATAACAATAATCATGAGCACCAAATTATGTCTGTTATACATATATACTGAATAAACACTCAAGTGTTAACTCAGATTTATAGTGAGATAATGTAAAATACATACCCAGCTCATTCTTAGCCACATTTTTCAGGTAGAGCAGGAGTAAAACCAATGATTTCTTAAGTCTATGAGTGGACACAGGCAAATGGGAACTACTTTCCTAAGTGAGAGGGGGCAAGGCAGGAGAGGAAGGCACAGAACACAGCTTGACTCCATCAAGATGAAACTTGTTACAAGTAATTCATATGATAGTATCTGGAGCTTCAAAAAATCTACACAGAAACTAATATGCTTACTTGTTATTACTTGGCTGTTTGTGAAATCGTTGTCTTTTGGTAGGACTCTAGTCCTTGCACAGTGATCAAAACTAACAAGCAATGTTATTTGAGAACAGCATGGATTTAATATTAGTTTGCTGATACATACGAATTGTTTGCAAAGGAGAGGGTCTGGGCTTCATCAGCAAAATGCCTTTTAACACATTTTCCAAGCTCAACAGTTGGAGGGATCATCTTTTTTAGAGGATTACTAGGTACCACAATTGACATCACCACAGGGAAAAAGTCTAAGTTTTAAGTACCTTAATAAAGGTTTGTCTATGTGATTCACCCATAATTTACTGAGGAGATAATTCTAGAATTAACCTATATTTTACATATCTAACTGAGCCTCTGTCTTAGAGGTGTTCCAGAAGGACAGCTTTACATATGGGGCAAAATGGTTTGGGAAGTCTTACTTTCCTCTTGGCCTATGCTCATCAAAACTAAAAATAATTGGCTTGAGCAGCCTCCATAAATACTAGTTTGTGCATTTAGCCTTGAAAGAGCACAAAGCTCTCTTGTAATCAATTACTTATTTGGGCTTTCATAAATGATAGCATAGATTGCCAACAGCAGCTGGGTAGGGTAGCAGTACAGAAGTCTAACATTTTCTGTAGGAAGTTCTTAAGGGGAACTGCCTTCTTGCACTCCAGCAGAAGCTTCCCTCTCGACTTTCAGAAACATAGAGCTGGCAGTATGTGTAATCTTTTTTTGGCGTGGTGCAGCCATGGGTAACTACTCCATTCACATGTATAGTCATCTGACACTGCAAAAGTTTTTCATACCAGAGCACAGTGAAACTTTTGTTTTGTGACATAAGATCTACTGAGCTAATAGTAGCACTGATAAAGATAAATGTAGTCAATAAGTCTGTATTTATTACAGTATTGTATTTCAAGTATGTGGTATGCATGTGAACTGAAAGTACAAAATCTCAAAAGAAGTACATTTTTCAGCATATGCAGGAGTGGTACAGTCCATGCTTCCAGTAGTTCTGGAAGTGAAGAAGATGCTATTAATACTATTCAAATAATTTAATTCCAATCTTATTTTCCCTTCTTTCTTTCATGCTCTATCCCTCTTGCTGCTTCTCTCATGCTTCCTCTCCTGTCATTTTTATGCCAGAATGCCCTTCCTAAATTCTGTACAGTAAAGCTTCCCTAACTTCCCCTCTAAATTATGCCTTTACCCAGCATCGATATATATTTACCAAAAAAAAACTTGAATATTTAAGCCATATGCAAACGATCAGTTCACATTTGTGAAATACAGCAAGATTTCCTGTGTTACATGGACTGCCATGTTGTGTTAGCATTTAGAAAGGAAAATTTGAAAGCAGTTGGGAACATCTCTCTTATAAATCCCCACATCAGCTGGAAACTCCCACAAACATGCCATTTCAAATCCAGGCTGTTCTGTAATCTGCAAAGGGTAGATACAGCAAGGTTGGAGGCAGTGCTGTTCAAGCCCTCAGATTCCCCATTTCCATCACTCCTGTTTTTGTAAAGAGGTCAGAAACATATTTAAGAAGAAACTGTATAAAGTATGGCAGGTTTTTATTATCGCTTTCTGGTTCATGTTTAAACACAGCATTGATGGAAGAATCACATCGGCAACACTGCTGCACTGAAAAATACTTGTGTATACTGCAAAGCCTAGATTGAATTTCTGAAACAAGTGATCAAGTCTTTGCTGAGGGTAATGAGGGTACAGGAGAAAAAAAAAAGTGGAAAGACTTTTTGAAGGCTGAGATTTGTTGCCCCAAACCAGTCCCAGTTTTCATAATTTGTCCTTGCAGAGGTGTTAATCATTACCAAAATGCCAGCAAGCAAACAAAAAACACTTTCCAAAATATGCACATTCTAAAGCTGTTAGATTGTGACTAGTTTTGTGCAAGGCTCTTAACACACAGTGTGTGTGAGAAAACAAGAGAGTGTTAAAACCTGCAGGTGAGAACTGTGGAAGCTCAGCTTCCCTGTGTTCTCTGGAAGTGGCATTAACTCACTGAAAGTTCCCCACTGCAAGTGACTACATCTGTGAAGTCCCCAAGAGGGACTGGTCCTCCTTGAGGAGGCAGATACTGTTAATTTGCCTTTATAAATCAAGCGTTAGCTGGAATCCTCTCAGCCATACTGTTCAACATTTGTTAAGTGAACAGATGTTGAATTGAGTTTGAAAGTAAAAACTGCTTTGAGGAACTTTGAAGTGGCATACTAGTTGCTCTTTGACCAAAGTGATCTCTAGCTTTCACGTTTATTTGAATTTAATACCAAGATTACTTACTAGATTTTAGCCCAAATGTAGCACTGTGAGTGCAGCATTAACTTGTTACACTTAAAAAGACTTAAAACTTCAAGGCAGTTGTGTCTTGAGCTCATGACTTAAATTGAATGTTCTGGGTAAAAGTTGAGTGACAGATGAGATAAAATCTTTTGTGCTCCTTTGCCAGTGGCCTATGTACTAGAAGCATTGCTGCAACTTAATCAATCCTGATTGAATTTTGCTAAGAGGTAGTCTGATATCCCAAGTCTACAAAGGTGGCTTTTCCATTTAATAAGGTGTTACTCATTATTCTTCAATTTCAAACAAAGGCACAAATTAAGATGTTATGCCAAGGTTTCTCTGAGAGCACAAATACTAACACATCTTAAAACAAACAAATATTTAGCACACTTGCATGTGCCTTCAACCTCCTTTCTAAATGAAACATTTTTTTTTTTCTCATAATTGTCTGATTGTCACTGTGCACTATGTCGCTATTATTTCCACTCACCATGAAAATCTACGTAATTCCAGTCATGTCACAAAGGTGCTTAGGATCTTATGCTCCTCCAGTATTGATCACTCACGAGAAAGATACTTACTGAGCTGGGTGGGACTTCAGTCTGACCCAGCGTGACAGGGGATAATAACTCACTGAAGTTCCCGACAGAGACTTCAGTAAGCACCAAAAAAAAAAAAAAAAAGTTAAATAATCTTTGCCTCTTATCTGAGGGTTACACAGGTTGTAGATGTTCTTTTGCTTAGATAATTTCCCTGCTCCCTTCCCCCCCTTTAGGTTAGGATAAACAGGAACAAAAATAAAGTAATGGTTTGGAACAAACTAAATTATTTTGTTTACTGTACTTTTGTAAGAACCTGGTACTCGAAAAGCATCTCATCTCATGCCTTTTGCACAATAGATGTTACATCATTTGGTATAAAATGGTGTTCATCTGAAAAGAAGGGAATTGCAACAGGCACTAGATGAAGAGAGTAGCTGTCATTTTAAGACCTCAGCCCTGGAAAGTCAATACATTAGGAGTTATTTGAAGGGCTAAATGTTTTATTGCTAGCAGTAAAGTCTGGACAGAGCTAAAGATCACTTTTGTATTAGCTAACTGCTTCTTGAGCTGTAAGAGCCTCTTCCCTTTGGTCTCAATCTGTTTTTCTTTGGGCCAGACTGGTGTGGTTTTTTTCTTGGTTCTGTTTAGTGGGGAGGAGCTTTTTGCAGACTGCTGCAGGCATGGCACTCTGATGTCTTATTTTGCTGCATTATTTGGAGAAAAGCAAGTAAGGGATTTGCTTCTGAATTATGAAGTTCAGGGCTGTCATGTATTTTAGAAATTAAGAACCTCTGTTAAAACCTGCTTTTAACATAACAAGTCTGTAGGGTTATTAATCAAATGGTGTTTTTAATCAAAACCTTTTTGGTTTGGATTTGAAATAAGAAAGAGATAAGGACAAAGTACAGACAGGCACTACAGGTTATAGCTTGTTAATGATTTCTTTGTTACTTGAGGGCTAATATCTAAGAATACGCCTGGCCACCGAGAGCAGTACTATCTTCTGCCTGGCTCTGCTAAGCAGAAATGGTGAACTAAGTTCTTGCTGCTATTTGCAGTAGCTGAAGTAGTCTCCTGTCAGATGCTGCTGCTTTCAGTCAGTGAGAAGGCAGGAAATTGAAATCACTTTGCAGATATCATTAAAACAGCTTTAATACTTATAAACTTGTAAATTAATTTTTTTAATTCTTAATGTTGTTCTAATTTGGCCTTAACACCACAGTAGCTACAGGAAATGTTCCCTGCTTCAAACTTTGTTGTTTCTGTATTATGGCAATCTGTATATGTATATACCATCTTAGCTACAGCAGTATGAAAGTGGAACAAGCTTTTCTGTGTATCTTGTTTACAAAAAAGAAGCTTATCAGTTTTCTCAGTAATTTCTGTACCCATAGACTTTGCCCACAGTTACAAGTTTCATAAAATAGCCTCATGGAGCAGCAGGAGGGAAACTCTTCGAATTTTCCACTGACATAGAACCACCCACAGATGTTCAAACAAACGTCTTCCTGATGGTTCAGAGGGTCTGGTTAGCTACCAGTGTGCTTGGATTTGGAGCAAAACTGAGGCTGCCTTGTACATTTGAAAAGTCAAGCCCTTAAAACCATTTTAAAATATTTTTGTTCCTGGAAGCCCGAAGGAAGACAAATTATTTGCATTCTGAATATCTGAGAGAGAGTTTGGAAGACAGAAAGCTAATCACAATTATTACACTTCTTTTGTTTAATAAATATGTGCATCTGGGTTTTTAGTTAAGATATTTCTAATGTTTGCTGTTGCATGGTTCTTGCTTTAAACATCCCAGGAACCATCCCAGGATAATGGAATAACACATTCTGAAAATAGGGACAGTGAGGTCCTAAATGGAAGATTTTGCCCTCATGTTATGCAATACAGATAACAGCTTTACCTACTGTACAAGTCAAAGTTGGTGTTAGGAGTGGATTGTGCCATTAAGACACGTAAAGCTGTGCTATTAGAATGCCGTGTGTCATTGCACAGTGTGCTCTGAAACCTATTTTAAATGCACAGAAGAAGGACTATGGTGAAATGGTGCAGCACCTGAAGGCAAACAGAACTAAATTCTCCTTTAGACAGCATTAGATTTATCATTGGAAACCCACAGCAACCTCTCAACTATTGTGCAAGTTGCCTGATCTCAGAATACCTGCTTTCAGAAATGTCTGTCAGCTGGAACTTGAAAGGTACCTTACTCAGACACACCAGATTAGAAGCTTATGGCTGTGTTTCTAGCAGTGTTTGTCAAGGCAGACACGGTATCAGACATTTGCAGAGAGTGATTGCAGAGGAGGGGTGTGAATGTGTTCTATCAGGCAAACACAGCTGGGATGGGAGTGGAGAATATTTTCTTTTTTTTTTTTTTAAAAACAAGGTAATTAGAGGGCTTAACATTTCCTGCCCAGCAACTGGGCTGCATTCTACAGTGTGTTACTGTTTGAAGTCTGCCACAGACCTGGAGGTATTTACTCAAATGCAAGTGAACCAGTTAGGAAAAGGACAGGGTTTTTTCTTTCCCTTTTTCTCTAATTACTGTGGATAGTTCAGACACCAGGTGCAACTGCTACAAAACAAAGTAGAAATGGTAAAATAGCATAGCAGAAGCATAAGGGACCTGGTAAAAAATACTGATTGCATGTTTTCTTCTTGGGTTTTTTCCTTACTCGCTCAGTAATGCACCTATGCCAACTGCACAAGTTTAGTTCCTGTTTCGGTGGAAATCTGTTTCACAAACGTCTCCAGCAAAGCCCTTCATTTGCCTGCAAGACCTACAGACTGCTTTAGGCCCATGGCTGGCACTTTGTGAGTGGATTCAGAGCTGCCATCCTCACCTGTCTGGCCTCAGCACCTGAAAACGTTAACGATGTTTTTTGTGTTAGGAGCAGTACATCAGCAGCACTGCATGAGTGCTGGAAAGTGACTCAGCTACCCATGTTAAAGGAGATACTTTTCTCGTCTAATCCTGGCTTCACAGAATCTGGGACCTGACTTGGTCAGCCTTCAACCTATCTTTCTTCTGTAGGAATAATAGGGTTTCAAGGAGAAAGGGAGAGGAGTTGGACCCAGAGGCTGAGAGAGGAGTCTGCAGGAAGTCACAGCTCTGTACTGCACTGCATTCTATGAGAATGTGCCACGTGTCAGGCTTTTCCCTGTACACTAGAGTGGTTAGGAGTCCTCTTTGGGGGTTTCTTCTCTGAGCAATTGCTTCTTAATATGAACAGCAGAAAATTGGGCTCTAATGTTTTATTAATTTTTCCCCAAAGTAATGAGGGGTTAGCATTTTTACAGGGTTATCTCAAATATTTGTTTGGCACAGAGTGTCCCTTACATTTCACCTGTGGCTTTTTGCCAGAAGCCACTTCAACATGGTTAGTTCTATGTACCCAGCTGCAGCCCCTTCATGTGAAAAGCTTTCTGTGCAAAAAACTCAGGATGAATTATCAAAAATAGAAGATTACATTCATGTTCCTAAATCCTGATTTAGGCACGTAGTAGCATAAACAGTATGTAAGTGTGGCTTTCCTTAGAGCTGTTGAGGTCTCAACAGTTGGGGCAGTGAACTCAGACTTACATCCCAAAACCCCCTTGAATGGTCACAGCTAGTCTGACAATGAAATTTCTAGAAATTAGGCAAGACGTGATCTTTAGTGCAAAGTCCTCTTCTGCAGCTTCTTGCTTTCATTACATGCCTGGGCAATGTGAGCAGGTTTAACAACTCCAGTTGTTAATCTTGCAGTGCAGTAATGCAGCCTCAGTGTGACCGACATCAAACGCTTCTTGCCCCACTACAAGCCTAAATGCAATTCTGTGAGACAACTCTGACCCAAATCAGAGAAAAACCAAATTAATGATTACTGAGATGCATTTCAAGTTTGAGGAACCTGAATTCTGCTGCCATATTTACAATGAAGTGGGCTCGTTCATCTGCCCGTAGGCTGAAACTGTCCTTGTTCTATATACTGTACACATAATCTAACTTGCTTCAGCTGGGATTGATAAACATTGCAGAATTTTCCTAGTATTGAGGATCATACTCTCAGCTGTTCTGTGCATTTATACTGCATTCTGGGAGCTTTACTAAGGTACTTTCTGCTATTGAGAAATAAAACCATTCTGCTGTTCAGTAAAAGCAACAGAAGCCCTTACTTTTGCCCTTGTGCACAACAACCCTCCTGTGGGTGAAATGAGATGTGATGCCGTATTGAGTCCTGGTTCCAGACAGGTGCTCTGACTGTTGGTAGAAGTCAAACTTGCCCTGTATTTTTACCTTCACAACTTGCAGAAGCTTCAAGTTTTGAGTGAGCAGTTAAAATAAAAAATAATATGTTTTTTTAAATCACTTGTGTGACTTGATTTTTGCCACTGCAAGATGATAGCTTTGAAGAGCAATCATAGTAAGAACAAGTAAAGTTGTTCAACATATGACCTAGTAAATTTTTGCCAGTCAATCCCTTTCATGTACTCTTTGAATTTTTTTTTCAAAAGGTTTTAAAATTTCAAAGACCCCAAAGCAGTGATAAGTTCTGTGTCATGGCCCTCATGAGTCTCTGGAGCCCAAGGTCATGTCCACATCAGCTGCTGTTTTGTTCCCTGATTTCCCTCCTGGCCCTTTCTCTTTTCCTTGAAATGAGTTATTAAAGCTGGAAGATATCATATCTCTCTTTAAACACCTGTGTTGAGGACAGATGGAATAGATAAAGTATGGATTGTGAGAAGCATCTTTGCTTTGAGTGTTGTGTGGTGGTCGCTGGGGCAGTACTGCTAACATAGCCTGGGGGGAAGTCGCACCAGCAGAATTAGTGTCAGGATCAGGAGTGACCATTCTTGAGCCTGGCAGCAGGTTCGAGGGGAGAATTAGCACAGATTTCTTTTCTCGGAAGTTACTAAAAAAACTGTGTTTCATTGAGATGCCTCTGGATTTTAACAGCTTCTTGCAAGTTGCTGTAGCTAACTGTTTGCTCAGCTCTAATGGGCTTTAATCTCTGTTTTTCAGGTGGAGTGCGTGGGATAACACGAGGTGGTATTGTGGGGCTGACGCTCACTGGCCTCTACGCTCTCTATAACAACTGGGAGCACATGAAGGGCTCCATTGCCCGGCAGTCCCTCTGAGCAGGGCAGCCAGCGCCGGGCAGAGGACATGCTTGCACCATCAGCAATCAAACCAGTTGTGAGATCTGTCTGGTGCCCTTTCCTATTTTATTTACAATTAGTGTGAAACCAAAGGAAGCTCTCCTGGGAGGAACCTTTTGCCATCGCTATAGCTGGACTGGCCCTTTCCTTCCCGCCAGCCAGTCACTGGAGAGGCAGCAATATTTGTTGGACCCGCAAGTGATCAGAATGGCCACCTTGATAGAGTCTCCCTGACATGCGCAGTAGCCCCGGGCCAGTGCTACAAGGCATGCTCCAGTCCCCCAGCTGTACCTGCTGCACTGCCAGGTTGGTTCAGTTGTACTACACCCATGGTGCTGTGTAATAAAGGCTGTGTCCATAGAGCCGTTCACTGCGGGCTTTCAACAGGAGTCTTAAGGGGCAGCTGGCACAGGGCAAGGCTTGTTAATCTGGCAGCGCAGGGTAAGCTGTAAAAAGGGACGTTATTAATAAAAAGGGTGGTATTTATGCATTGCCATTTCTATGCTTTGGTGTTCCTACTGCTGATAAGGCAAAAATGTGCTGCATCCAGTGACTCTTATTTATGGTTCTTTTGAAGGACTGATGCGATAAAAGTCCTGGGGGAGTTGGGAGTTAGTGGGTGAGGGGAAACACTCTAACAGGGCTAATGTCCCCTGATGCAGGGTGACAGTGAGGAGCGTATCAGGGGCTGACTCTAATAAATAAGGAACTGGTTGTTTCTGGGTGCAGTTGCTGTTGCAGAACAGCTGCCATTGGATCATCAAAACCGTTCAGTGCTCCAGAACCTCAGAACTTGTTTAGCCAACAGTTAGAAACCAAGCAGTATAAATACTCCTCTCATTGGCAATTACAGGATTTTTAATTAGCAACAAGCTTCCGCCCACCCCAAGAAACATTGTAGGTTATTAACAGAATGAAGAGATGTGATGAACCTACATCTCTGGTGTTAAAATTAAACCACATACCAAGCATTTTTTGCACATAAATTAAACAATAAGTTGTGGATTTGTTTAGTAATTAGAGTTACTGGGTAACAACTCATTCCTTCATTTTTTAAATAATTAAACAGATAAATAATTAAACCAGGGGGAAGGCAGGGCAAGGGAGAAACAAGAAACTTACTGCTCAGTAGGTAACTTTATGCAAAAAAAGTGCCTTTTCTCAGCACTTTGTAAAAGAAGTGCTTCTTTTTGTTAAGCTTTGTGTTCTGCTCTCTTTTAGCAGTTGTGTTGTGGTGTCTGAGCTGGACCTTCTAGTGTGCATTTTTTGAGGGCTGTACCACCAAAGAAAATGTCCCCTGTGTGCAGGCTGCAGAAAAGAGCTGTAGGCACCATCTGCACAGCATGGGACACCAGGAAAATGTGCAATTTCTTCCTGAGCTGCTTTTTCTCTCCCTGTTGACATCAGTGAGTTCCTCCCTGCCCATGTTTCTTGGTCACAGTTAGGGACCGTTGGTCATTCTTTTACAGTCCTACACCCTTGACAGCTCTGATTGGAGGACTGATAGCTGCTGCGAGGGGCTGATGGTGGGTGAGGGTTGCTTTTTAAGCATCATGAACTTTGCAATGCATCTTTTAGGCTTTCTAGATCCTTTTTCAGGACTGAAATGTGGCCCAGGAGCTCTCTGCCCCTGGTTGAAGTGGGAAGACTGAAGCTTTAACAAGTCTCTTTCCTTCAGGTGCATTGGAGATAATGTAAAAACAAGCTTTTGTAAATTCAGAGTTGCCCCAACCTCAAGCTTGGACTGACTCCTGAGACAATGTAGCACTTTATCTGGTCAGGAATACCCTCCAATTTCTTGGAATTGGAAATTCCTTTTTGGCTCGGGGGCAGAGTGAGTGTATTTTTCTGAAACAGGTGTGTTTCTAGGGCTACTGAAAGCTTTGGTTCATAACCTGTTTATATATGGAGAGATCCATAGCTTGAGCTGTGAAGTAGAGCCAGCGCGGAGGCAGCAGTGAGGGAGGTGAACTTAAGTGTGGAATACAGAGAACAGCTTTAGGATGTACTATGACAGGACTTAACCGTGTTCACAATTTAATGGCAAATGATCAGTTTAAAGTTGCTACTTAAAGCTGTGACCAAAAGTTTATTCGAGTTCAGTAGGAATAAAAGGCTGTAAAGTCAAATTGCAGACAGGATTTGGCAAGGTGTTTGCCATCCTCCCACGCGGTTTCACATCAAGGAGAGCAGGGGAGACCTTGGCCAGCCCCGAGCATGGTGTTTGTCCTCCCACACTCCCAGACAGCTCCATGTTTTGCTGGTAGATCCCAGACAGGTTTCCGTGCTGCAGCACCACGTGAGGAGGCTGAGGTTGCAGGTATAACGGAAGCTTTTTTGAGTCTTGTAAAGCTGCTTTTGTGTGGTGCTGGGGTAGGAGAAATGCAATTTCACCATTCATTCCCCATCAGCAGGTGACTGCTTACAGTTGGGGGAATTTGTTGAAAAATCACTGGTCGTGTGGTAGGACTCTCCAGTGTCCTCCATGAAGCAGAAGCTGCTTTTGAAAACAGGAGGGAAATGTATGCTAGGGCAGAAAAATGATCCAGTGTTTGTAACTAGTGTCCTCTGACTAATCTGGGACTGAAAAAGGAGGGCAAAATCCTTTTTTATGCTTTGACAGCAGGTTACCCTCATGCGTAATAAACTCCAGACAGTGAGGCAATAGCAATGGCTGTGTTTCGAGTTTTGTGTCCTGTGCTGCTGAACACAAGGCACTGCAGTGACACCGCAGAGAACCACAGCTTCTTGTGGTGCTTTCACAGCACCGTTACTGCCAGCCTTGTGAGCCTTGTGTTCCCCTGGGGTGTCTCCTGCCCTGAGAGACAGCTGCCAGGCTTGTGCCACAGCAGGTCCGAGTTAGTGTTTGGTGCCCCAGGAGCAGCCCGGCTCTGGGCAGGGAAGAACCTTCCTGGCCGGTTGTTTAGAGGCCTCTCCAGTAGCGCTGGCCTTTGGGAAGGGTTTACTGGGGCTCCATGTGTGCTCAACGGAGGAAATAGCAGTTTATTTCTTCACTCGCGCAGCCTGTACAGCTCCCTGAGCACAGGCCTTCCCCTCTCCCTCGTCTGCAGCCCAGGGCATCCATCTCCCTTGGCTGCCTGGGGCAGCTCTCACCTTGGGAAGGCTCTAGCCATAAAGCTCCAGACTTTCACTGAAACACCCATTATGTGACCACAAAGCACTCTGGTTATTTCATACAGAAGCTTTGGGAGGATTTCATTTGTTACAGAAACTTGGCTGAGGGTGAAGCAGGAGGTAACTGCTCCAGCTCCAAGGGGAGGGGGAGAAATGAAATAAAGCGTTCCTCAGTACAAGGCATTGATCTGGTATCTCAGATAGTTCAAAGAAGGGCCTCCAAATGTTGGAGAAGCCACAAATGGTGTCCTCTGTCTTCCTTGTCTTTGGAAGACCTTAAGTATTTTTTCCCTGTCTTTGAAAGCTAAACATTCAGGATACACGTTTAGGAGTTCTGCATGTGGCTGCTTCCAACTGTTTATAAAATCTGTTCCAACTGTTTATAAAACCCATACAAGAAACTCAATGTGTTGTGCTTGAAAGGCTGCCAGGCCCAGCTGCGGGCTCTCTCTAGAAAGAGAATAGTCTCTTAATGCCCTGATGCAGCCTGCAGTTTAAAGGAATGGAAAATCCTCAAAGGAAGAACAAAACATGCAGGGAGTCCGATGCTCAAAAACCACGAGAGCAGAAGAACCAACTTCCAGTTGCACAGCCAGGCTAGAGATGTTCTACAGCCATGGGAGAAGACAACCGAAGGCCACCAAAACACGTAAGTCCTCCTGAAATATTCCAATGATAAGGAAAAAAAGTAATTTTGTCTAAATCTGTATTTCTTCCAGCAGCTGCTAAAGGGGATGATTCAGATACAGCCACTGTATGTCATGGGGCTGGTGTAGAGCAGTAATGGAGAGGAGCCCCCCTGGGGGTCTGTGCCTGGTGGGACAGTGGGGTGCACACAGGAGCAGGGGGTGGCAAAACCCAGACCTAAACCACGTGACTCCAGGATGGGGGTGGAGGCAGAGCTGCCACAGCAATTAAACAGGAGTTAATTGGGCAACCTGCCCCAGCACTTCTTGTTCACTGTCTTGCCAAGGAGACACACCACACCTTTGGTTGCAATTATTTTTTTAATGGAAAAGAAGACTAATCAATGTTTTACATAAATATCAATTAGTGATAACAAGTCAGTTGCGTAAGTAAAGGAATACATCCCCCAAGTTTTAAAGGCTTATAATGAATGGACAAAATAGCACACAATGACAACTACAAGGAATTATAACGGGTGGGCTGCACGTCAATTGCCTTCCTGAACGTTCAACTGCTCACCACACGGGGCTGTGCTGGGGTTGGTCATCGTGCTGGCTGCCCAGGCAGCAACAAGGACACGCTCAAAAGGGAAAGAGAACTTCGGAAACATATTTGTGCTTCCAGCAGAAAGCTTCAGCCATGGAAGTACAAAAGCCTCGAGTGGTCCATAGACATAAGCCCCTTCAGGCTCTCATTTCAGATGGGCGGTGTCCTTCCCCCCGCCCCCCAACCCCAACTGAAAACATTTTAACCAAATGCCCAGGTTCTGTCAGTCGGGAATGTGTTCACACTGCAAAGTAGGGCCGATGTTGGATCTTGCTAATAACTTCTGTTCTACAGTGTTGTGAAGAACTGAAATCGCTTTAATTGCTGGGAAGGTTGTGGGGATGGGGAGATGGGGAGGTGATTTTCATAGTCATTAAGAGCAGTTTGTTGAGTAGAAGATGCATCAGAAACTATGTAACTTCACAGTTTTTCATGCAAGCTGACAGGCGTGACCCGCATTTCCATCCAACGCGTCCACACTCCTTCCTGCAGGCTCAAAGTGCTGAACACCTGAAGAGGTATTGCTCCTACGACCACAGCGACAGGGATCAGAGCTACTCAGCCCCACTTTCATATGCACAATAACATGGAAATCCACAGCTTAAATATCTTTAAAACAGATCCGTGGAAGCCACACAGTTTGTCAAGTTAGTGTCTTCCCAACTGAACAGCACAACATCAGTGCAATTGATTCTAATAAGGCGGCATCTAATTCCCCAAATATTACCTTTAAATATTATATGGCTAAGATGGCTGCTTTCCAGTGGTTTAGTCAATAAAAGCTCATAATTAATTATCAAAAACTAGCAGAAACACACATTTCATCTTACAGCTTTTTCAGTGAGATTCAGATGGTTATTAAATGCCGGGGACACGGTAGGATCTTATCTACTGACACATGAAAATTAACACCTTACCCTGTTCCCTGAATGGCTCACAAGTTTTCAAGTACAGTTTTCGTTCCAAACTAAAGTTACCGGTTCTTGTGTCAGGTCCCATAAATTCATGTCTTTTTCAAACCCTGGACTACACCCACGCAGCTGGGAGACACACCAATACAAGATGCAAACAAAACCTTTAAAGTTAACAACTGCTCAATAAAAGACATTGCTTCCAAATACAGCCCAAGTCATCTCACAACCCCAGCAAGCTGGAACCCAACTCATAACGAAGTTCTAGCAGCTGAACGGAAAGGCCACACTCCTGAAGTCCCTGCCAAAGGTGGACATTCCACAGCACCAGAGAGATTCTGCTTTGTACTTGCACTGGCTTCAACATATTTCAAGTGACAGCCCATTGAAGAAGATTCATGTAGTCCCATAACAGATAAGGATTTACAAACACCTCTATAGTATCGGATCACTTATGCTCAGTGGGCTTACATTTCAGAATTAATTCTAACAAAAAGGCATCTTCTGCATTGTAACTCTGTTATATGAATAATCTTTCTTTTTGTTATAATTTTAGAAGAAAAAGCAGACGGCCAAACACAAACACAAGAATTCAGCTGGTTGCAGTCACTCAGCGTGATGTGCGATTCATCAGTAGGAAGGGGATGATTTCAATGCTTCCAGTTCTTCACATCTAAAAAACGTAAAATTAGGTTATTCTCTTTAATAAATGGAAAGCAACACTTCTTGGAAAAAAAACAACCAACCAAACAAAAAACCCACATGTATAAGACACCTTGGGGGAAAAAAAAAATCTTACTAAAATACTTCCTAGAAGTGAGTATCTTGCCTGTTAGGGTTTGGAGGATGCCTGCTAAGAAGGACTTTTTTGTGAATTCCGAAAACAATGATAAAAAAAAGTGTTATCTCAGCAGAAAGCAAAAACATGAGGTCAGCTGTAAATACATTACCCAGATAAGAAAGAAGCTGCCTGGAAATTTAGACATTAATTGCAAGTTCTAGTTACAACAAAAGTTAGCAAGATTTTAGCAAGCATCAGTCAATTGAAGAGTGATTTACTCAAGAACAAAGTAATTCCCTGCTTGGCTCGTGACTGAAAGAGGAAGAATAATGAAATTTCGAATGGTCCAAGCTTTTAGGAATATATATGGGGAGGAAATCAGAATGCTGTTAAAAATGATGTTTGGAGAACACTGAAGACGACAGTTAACTGTCTGTATTCTGTACCCCCATGTTGTGGGGGTATAACAGCTCAGCTGTTGTAATACATTCTGTGTCTCCTACCTGTAAAGGAGTCTGATACAGCCATTTTTCTGTATCTCCTTTGAGTTTCATACATGCAAAAAGGTCACAAACTGTAGGAAGGCCGAAGTCCTGAAAGAGAAGTCATATTAATTACTGATCTTCAAACACATTCGTATGTACCTTCAAATTCTGTCAAGTGCTCAGTAAGAAAATAAAACTGACTTCTGAGTCTCTGAGATTAATACTTTCTCCATTTAATAAAACACTTAATTTGTGTTGAATGCTGGCCTCATCTACTTTAGTAACTAAGTAATAATCACTGAAAACATTAAAAGAGCTAAGAAACCCCAAAACTGTCAGTCAGCATTACCCAGAAGAGCTATGAATTTGGAAAACAAGGCATTCATTACATTCAGTAAAACAATAAACCCGGCACATTGGCTTAAGATATGGCAGTAACAAAAACTTAGGAACATGCTCACTTGTGCTTTCTTGCGTAGAAGCCATTTATCTTCTGCTGGAGGTGGGTTCACATTTTCTAGGTTGTTTGAAGTCAACACCCAACTGTTTACATTTAAGGGGAGGTGGAATGGAGCCAAGAGGTCTAAGAAAGGACTCTTGAAACTATTATCTGCTTTTTCCCTACTCGCCTTTTCTTCCACACTTTCTGTTTTGTGCTCAGACATGGCCAGCCAGCTTGTCAGAGGCCTTTCAAGCAATACTTTCAAGGGTTCTGCGATCTCTGCTGAATAATCCGCTTTCTCTGCGCTAATGGGTTCCTCTGAGAGCTGCTGAGAGGGGTTAAGCCAGGTATTGGTAGCAGACTTGGTCTTCTCCTGCTCAGGGTTTGGTACATCTTTCTGACTGACCGGAACGCCATTTTTATCCTTCCCTTCTTTCTTCAGAAGCCATTTACAGAGAGCCTCTTTTCCACAGTTTTCATCACACACGCACTCTGAAAAGCTGGCGCACACTTCATTAGCTTTGCACACATCTTCCACCTTAAATGGGGCCTGAGGATGCTGAAGCAGCCAAGCACTGACAGCAGATGTAGTGGGTGATTTCTTTCCATCAAGATGCTCGTTCAGGCACTTCAGATTTCCCAGGTTCTCAATTTCCACACTTTTGATCTGGCTGCCACGACAACTGGTGCACGTTTCAGCTTTCAGGAGCCAATCATTCAAATTAAATTCTTCCCTAAAAGGCTTAAATTCATACTTCAATTTCTCATCTGAAGAAGCACCACTTCCATTTTCTGTGTCAGGAGTAAGCAGCCAGTTAGAAAGGTCCATCTCTTCTTGTCCAAGCGATTCCAATTCCTCCACCTGTTCAATAGTGGAAAAGGACGAGTCGAAAGTGGAGGTGGAGTCCTTGCGAACAGGGGAGTCCATCTTCCCAGCAACATCACGCTGTTGGTTCTGCAGGAGCCAGTTTTCCAAATCTTTCAGATTTCCCCAGGCTTGCTCAAAATAACAGACTTTGGAGGAATTAAAATCCTAGTAAAGACACATTGAAATGCATCTATTAACACTAAAAGACAATGTTCAGTAACTATTTCCACGGCTAGAGGTTGCAGCATTCTAATAGTAAATGCAAAAGTATTCGTTGAACATGAGGCAGAGTGAACAGAATTACAGAAGGTTTAATTCCACCTGCAACTGGATACTGCGTTTTCCCCTTTATTTAAAAAACTAGGTTAGTGTATGAAAGGCTTACCGGGCTGGGCTCTGACACACATTTTTGCATAACCCATTCTTCAAGATTGGTGCTGGGAACGTACGGAGCCGGGCAAACACCCACAGGTCTGCTTCCAAGTAGCCAGTCAGCAAGTGAGGCACTCACTGTCCCACACAATGTTTTCTGCTGAGAAAGAACATTCTTAATTATGAGAAAGTCTAATCACTGAGACAATCTATGCTGAACATCAAAACAGGCATTCAACGTGAATCAGTATTTCTGAACCAAAGGGGAAAGTAAAACAGTCCTTTCTAATTAAGAAAAATTAAGTAAATATTCCATCGCCTGTGTGACTTTAAGCCACTGCACTGAGTGTTTTGTGATCCCAGATTCTTCACAGAGCAAGAAAGGGAAGCAGCAACTTCTACAACGCACAGTTCTGATATGTGTAACTGTGCTGGATTTGGCTGGAGTACAGTTAATTTTCTTCACAGTAGGGTACAGGGCTGGTTTGGATTTGTGCTGGAAACAGCATTGATGACACAGGGATGTTTTGTTCCTGCTGAGCAGCACTTGCACAGAGTCAAGCCCTTTTCTGCTCCTCATCCCACCCCACCAGTGTGTAGGCTGGGGGTGCACAAGAAGCTGGGGAGGGGACGCAACTGGGACAGCTGACCCCAACTGACCAAAGGGATATTCCACACCATGTGACACCGTGCTCAGCATGTAAAGCTGGGGGGAGAAGAAGGAAGTGGGGAGGGACATGCAAGTGATGGTGTTTTGTCTTCCCAAGTAACTGTTACTCATGATGGAGAGTCCCATCAGGAAGGAGCGAGTGAGCAACTGTGTGGTGCTTAGTTGCTGCCCGGGGTCAAACCACGACATAGCTATAACCAGCCATAACCCTCATTCTGACCACAACTCCCATTACTGATTTGCTACCCTCCTTCATTGACACTGTTTATGTGCAGAGCCCAACGTAAGATTTCTCGTTAATTTCTGCATTAAAAGGAATTGGATAGTTCCAAGTCCTGAGTTGAAAACATCAAAGAATATTCAATTAAAAAGTTCTGACTGACACTCACACTCCAAATTCACTTTCATGTTATGTTCTTGCTCGTCTGTTCCTGGAGCAGCCAGAACATCAGATCACTAATGCTCACCACAGCGACTGTCACTGGCTACTCAAACATGGTAACAAACACAAGTTTGGTTGTGTTTGTTACCCAAGCAAGGTAACATGCTGTGCTTGAGTTCTCCTTTCCCTTATATACAATTAAACATTCACACATAGAAGTCTTAATCTTACCTGCTCACAATTCATTAGGGCACAATTCTGTGCTGGGAACCAGGGAGAAGTATTCTCTCTCTCTGAAGTTTGCTGAAAGAACAGAGTAAGAATACAACCCTTAGTCTCTGCAAAAATATATTAAAATAACATGTATGTAACCAGATCTAAGCTCAGTCAACATGCAATAGCTAACAAACCCCTGTGAATGTATTATACAGCTAAAACTATATGACTCATACACAAGATCCACTCAAGCTGTAACTAAAAGTAGAAATATCACTTGGAATATAATGCACTACTGCCTCAAGAAAATTCTTTTCAAGTATTCCAACCCAGTAAAGTCTTGGTGCTCACCATTGTTTTAATTGAACCAAATGAGGTAATAGCCTGGCGAAGGTAAGATGTGTCAGCCTCAAAATTCAGGATGGAAGACTCCTCTGGTTTAAGAGTAAGACTTCCCAGTCTGGAAAAAAAAGTGATAGTTAAGGGGAGGGAAAAAAAAAAAAGGGACAATCTTCTTCATCATTTTTGAGAATCAGTGCATTATTTCATAAAAAGGCTTCCAAGCTGACTTAGCACTAATTTAGTAACAAAAAGACTTGTAATACTTGCATAAAAATAGAGATGCCTACCCACAAATCAAGAACAGAACAAATAGCCAGCAAAACAGAAGTTTCTCCTTCTTACTTCAATTATCATCAACAAATATTTGAAATAATCTGCACAAATGAGTATCTCCACTGCTTGTTACAGTCCTGTATTTTCAATCTCAGACTGCTTATATCATCTTATTTCTAAGGAGCATTAAAAATGTGGAAACAGTGAGTTAGACCAATTATTAGATCTATCAGAATCAAAAACCAGATTAAATTAATAAAGTCAAAATAAACACCAATTGTGTTAACTTGCATCATAAAATATATTTACCTCTCCAGGCAAACTGAAATCTGGTTTGCTAGTTCGTTACTATAGGAGCGTTCCAGCTGATGAGTAAGGCAATTGAATTGTCCCAGATACTGCAAGGAAGATAAAACACTGGTTACTGTTTTGGCTTCCAGGATTAAAATTGAGAAAAAAAATACAAGGAGAAAGTTTACCTAAAAATGCCAGTGCAACAATTTGCAACCAACTCTTACCCAGTAGAGCTGCTGCGCCTGCTGCTGCAAGGCCTCTTCTTTCAGCTGCTGAATGAGATCCACCTGTTCAAACAGCCAAACCTCCCGGCTGCGCAGGCATTCCAGGTGGCGGCTGATGTGGCTGTGAATCTTGGCTTTTACCTGTGAGGTAACATGTGCTGTTTCTAGAACATTTGCCAAACAGTATGAGCAAGCAAATGGTGTGCTGATTACAAAACAGCATTTGTCACAGAGAAGTGGTATTTTTGGAGCAATTTATTTCTCAAGAACTAACCACAGTTACCCACAGCACCACCATGACTCAAGTTAGTAAAAACTCCAAGGCTACCTTTAAAGAAGTATCAATGAACAATCTCTCTCTATTCTGATGTTTCAGCCGACAGCTTTAGTAAATTCTGTGTGCCTAAGCCAGTAATACCTTTATCAAGAGCTTGACCAAATTACACAGCAAGACTCTAGAAAGATTTCAGACCATCATCATAATAGAAAGTACTCTGGAATAATAAAAAACATCATTCAAGTCATGTTAGTTATTAAAACATTTTGTAAAACAATTTAAAATTACCTCTCGCCAGTTCTCTTTAATCTGCTGTTCAGCTTTGACAATTCCAGATATAGCTGTTTCCAAGTCCTTCTTCGCTTGAAGGCACTTTGCCAGAGGCTCACTGCTGCAGGAATTTCTACTTTTATCTTGTGGTGGACTCATTCTTGAAGTGTTCCTAAAACACAATGGAAAAAAAAAATTCTTAATAGTTTCTATTCCTCTTCAAGGGAAGAGGAAGGGCATCATATGAAGAACCATCTGCTTCACTATGAAGGTGCACAAAAAAACCCCTAAGACTCTAGGCTGATGCATGTTCTCTAAACAGATAGATCTTTCTCCAGGGGTCACAACAGTCTCTCAAATGCCTCGGCCCATGGATTTTGCACAGTCGCAGGAAAACAGATATTTGACAACAGCTTCAACTGCAGAAGCTTAGGCAATTCTCCCCTGCCATTCACCTCCCTCTGGCTTTTATGCCTAGCCAGCAAAGTCCAGCAGCTGAGGGCTGAACCAGGCGAGGCTCAGTAGCTCTGCCAGAGGAGAATGGCCTTTTTTCAGCTGCAGGCAAATGAACTGGCCAAGAAAACTGAACTGAATGAGAAAATTATCTAATACAGTTTGATCAACTGAAAAACCAAGTGTGGATACACAGATTACTCTTTATTAAACTGCGAAGGCTGAAACTTACAGCTGCCACCCATTATTTTTTTGGTGGTCACAGCCACAGTAACTTACTGAGCTTCAGCATATCCTCAAGTACTAGGGGCTCAGATACAAAATTTCTAAAGAAGCTACACTGATAAGCGTTCTGCAAGTAAAAGAAAAAAAATTAAATATGTATTTTTAGTAAAAATGGGAAGTGCCAATACAAGCATTTTTAATAAACGTGGGTATTTTGTTACTGAAGAGTTTCAATTCTCCTGTTTGTTTCACGGATTCCTGAAGCACTAACTAAAAATTTGTAGTAAACATTCTGTTTAAAACAAGTCTTCAGGAATGATAGCTATGGAAATTCCCAGCAAAATTACTTATAGAGTGTACATATGTGCTAATCTAAACATTTCATAGATTTTACCACTCCTCTGGAAGGAAATGAAAACAGTATTTTGAATATGACAAGACAATCATGAAGCTTGTGTAACTAAGCAGATCTTTGGGCTTCAGTTTCTAAGCCCCACGACCATAAAAACTGCAACCCAAAAATCCTTCTACAGACAAGATCCAGAAGATACAGATAAGTTGTGTATTTCAGAGAGCAGAGGGCTAGGACTAGTTTACAAGTGGAAGCTGACAGAAAAAGCAAGGCTCACTAGGAGGCAGTGGCAGAGACCACATCTCCCTTGGTTCTCTCCACACCATGGGCTCCTCGGGGCCCCCAGCCATGAAACATGGAGCAGGCACACAAGCAGCATCAAGCCCCTGCACCCAACTCAATCCCACCCTCACTATAATGTCTCATTTCTAGAAGTACAGAGCACAACTACAAGAGAAACAAACTTGAATTTTTTTTTAAGCTTATGTTAATTCTACACCAAATTAGTTAGGGTGCAGAAGTCAAAAATGCATCATTCTCCATTCTCTGCTATAAATGCCAGTTTTGTCCTTGCATTCACATACTCTTAATTCATTTGCCGGTTCAACTCTGTAAGGTTTCATAATCTACACCTTGCTGGTGATGTTCAAATAAAGGGAAGCTTTCTCTTCACAACACGCCTTAGATTTTGTATTGCTTGTCATCCTCTCATGTACAACCTACAGGAAAACATAAGTGGGAGCCCTAGCTCTCAGGTATAATCTGCAAGTATTAATGCAAAGGCAGAAATATACACAGACAAGAAAACCAGGACATTAAAAGCTGTCATATACTCAAAAGTAAACAAAAAAGTAGTATTGTTCTTTATTCTTTAATTCAGCATACTCTTATGTAAGAAACGACCAAAGTCTGAAAGGCTAATATATAATATGTAATTGCCATGTTTGCTTGCACAGTAGATAATGCACTTAAAAGAATTTAGTGAAAACAATATTAAGCTGTGTATTTACAAATCCCAAGTCCAAAGTACACTGCATTGTCATTTTTGTGTTTTCTGACTTTATGCCACTAAGGAATTAGGCCCAGTGCCTGAAGAAATGCTACTTTTTCACACTTTGCATACGCAACTTCATACTGCACAGTCAAATTTAAGAAATTTACACATGCTCCTCTAATGATCTCTGAAAATACTTGCATTTGATGCTTTTCTGATTTTTCATTTTAATGCAAGAGTTTCTCTCCAAAATGCATACAGAGAGAACAAATGCTGTTTTCCTACAGCTAGCTCTCGTAAAATGGCTGTTCTTATGCTTTGTCAAAAACTAGCCAATAAAACTAACATTACAGTTGAGGACGAGAGTCAATCCACCCTTCAATTTCCACAAGCCTCTAGCAAAAACAAGTGGGGGTAAACACCTATTTCCATGCTTCCTAATTATCACCAAATAGCAACAGGCATTTAAGACGCATTCGGTCCCATACTCTGAAATAGCTGGGATCATACACACAGACTCAATGGTAACTAAATACAATCACTTCTGCAGAGATACGTGGCTACAAGAGAGTCACCATTTTTGGCTATTTCCACACCAGGGAACTGTTCCCAGCCCCAGAGCACCCCACCCCGGGTATACTGCCTCACGGCACGCACACACCCCAAAAACAGCTGAGCCTACACTTGCATTCCGGGGCGAAGGAAGCAATCCCGCAGCTCCCTGGTCACAGAGCCCTTTCCGTTTCCCACCCCCTATCCTGCCCGAGCATGGAACCCGCAATAGCTGTTTCTCAATCCCCGTGTAAATTCCGCTCCAAAGCAACTTACTCGCCGGTGCGGACGCAACCCGACCTCGGTGAAGGCAAATGTAAATGCCGGTGGTGGCCGCCCCGGTCGGTCCCCGTGCCTTATCGCGCCGGGCAGCCAGGCCCCGCCCCGCCGCCACAGCACCCGACCGCGCCCGCACGTCGGCAGCGCCCGGGGGAGGTGCGGGAGGGCCGGGCCGGGGCGGCCCCCGCACCGCTCCTCCGGCCCTTCTGCGGGGCGGGGAGCGGGCACCCTCCCTGCCACCCTCCCTCACCCGAAACACCCCGCGCCTCCTGCCGACACTGGCAGTGTAAACCGCAAAGCTAGAGAGTTTTGCAACAAAACCACGGTTTCTCGCAACTCGAGAAGCGGGGCGAGGCCGAGGCGCAGCCAAATTCCAACCCTCCGGCCCCGGCCCCGCACAGACCCCGCGCCCAGGGGCTCCCCGGTCCAGCGCCGCGCCTGCCAATTTCCACAATTCCTGCTGGTAGCGAACCGCTGGGACACGGTTAACTCCCGGTGGGGCTTCCACGATGCCACACACAGAGGACAGCACACAAATTTCACCAGCACAAAAGCTGTAGCCATGAAACCAAAAGAACTGCCTGAATGAGGGTGGAAGACAATCCCATTGCTCCCTATTCCAAAATACTTACCAGTCTTTACAGACAAAAATTTTGACTGTTTCTGTTAATGCCCAAAAGCCTGGCTGGAGGATTGTCACTGCAAAGACCCTACAGCCAAAACTTCTGCTCACAATTATCACTCCTCCTAGTGCTCTGCTGGACCATCTCCAGTCTCCTACACAGCCTGCCCACCACCCCTGCAGGTCTACTCCTCATGGCCTTCTCTTGCTTTTATTATCAGAAGCTTCTTAGCAAAAATCCTTTTTTAAGTTTAGATTATAATTAAATATCAGTGTCCAGGAGTGGAGGAGAAAGGGACAACCCTTCCTTGCCCAGCAATATGAAAACCAGACAGCTCAAAACTGGTTTTACCAGCTTTTCACTTTCAGCACAACCATTCGGGCTGCAATCGAGAAGATCATTGTTCTCCACCTCAAACAGGTGTTGAGATAATCTCAAAAAAGAGATTTTTTTTTCAGAACAGAGCCTTTGCTGGGAAAAAGCTTCGGAAGAGAACAAAACTTTAGGCCAAGGAGGCTCTATTTATAAACGTGGAACGATTTGTTTCAGTTGGCAGAACAAGGCTGTTCTAAAGGTCTCTGTGACCTGACTTCATGTGGTTTTAGACCAGCTGACATGTTTGAACTGAAATCCCTCTTCATTTCCATTTTACTGCACAAAAAAAAACCCCAAAAAACCAAGCAACCAAAAAAAACAAAACACCACCTCAGTAGTTTTTTTGAGTAACTATCCCAAATTAGGTACATGGGAGCTGTGGTCAGGGAGCAAAGTACTGTAAGTACATGAGGGGAATCTCAGACATTTCCACTTACATCCAAGCATAACAAGCATTTTATACAGCACAGCATCAACACCACAATCCAGTATCTGTGTGGAGCTTCTGCTGGGGGGATTGTTTTACTCCAAAACAAGTGTGTACCACCATATTGTTTAAGTCACGAGCCACATGCAGAAAGAAAAACTTTTCATCAGTTCTAAGTGAAATGAACATCTTAAAGAAGAATAATTTTTAAAATGTTTCAGGTGCTACATTTTCTAAAATTCAGTAGGTTTTACCTGCCTGCACTGCGTTGGATCTCTGCCACGGATCTGAACAATAGGCTTTTCAGCCTATTTTTAGCCCTGGAAGAACAAAGACAAGTGCACAAAGCACTCTACTGAGACATCTTCACAAGAGCTGGGTTCCAAAGAGTCACCAGTGCAGCTGAGACAGCAAGTCTGATCATAATTTTATTCCATCAATCTTAAATGTACATAATGTACATCGATAGTTTAAGTACAGAATGGCAGGCATATAAATAAAAATCACAAAATACCTGAATACGAAGGCCTGAAATCACTAGGCCGTAATTCCATACAATACCAAAGTAGATATCCCAGCACAGCAAAGACATGCTGTTATCTTAAAACAGATTTTACATCTTTCAGACTTCTGCATTTAAATCCCTTTGGATTTAAATCCACCTGACAAATCCCTTGCTGGTTGAACCATATGGCCCCAAAGACGGCATTGCTATACCCGATGTATATCCAACAACACAACCTCATGCACTTGCAGAGTTACAAACTGTATTGTTTATGACAGCTTTTTTCCCTTCCCATGGCTTCATACCTTACCAAAAACCCCATCAAAAGACAACCTTGTTCCTCTGTCACTTTTTCCCTCTAACCCCAGCCACAAATACCGAGTTTAAAGCTGAAAGAATGACAAAGTCCTTGAAAACCCTGGCTCAAAGCCCACTTACCCACTACCTATCAGTGGATGTTTTCTGCACTGCCAGTAAACACGGTACCCGACAACCCCTGATCATTTATGACCCCGATTGTTATTGCTCAGCCAACCTCTGAAGAGTGCAGTCATTTTGACTTTTCAATCAGGGACTGAGATGACGAGGGGTGCTGCAGCCTAAACGCCTCACAGGCGCAAAAGGAAAGCGAGATCAGTAAAAAAAAAAAACCAACAACCCACACTTTCGTGTTGGATCAGTGTCAGTCCTCCGCCACAGCAGGATGATTTCCTGCCCGGCCACGCGTTCCCCGCACCAGGCCGCCCGCAGGCCGGCCGGCCGGTTCCTGCCGGCTCCCACCCGCGGCGGGAGGCCGGGCCCGCCGCTCGTCCCCCTCTCGCGGCAGCCCGGGGGCACACCCGGCCACCCCCTCCCGGAGGAGGATGGGAACGCGCGTTTCTTAGACCAGCCTGAAGCGGGCGGGCGGGCAGAGTAATCCCTCACGGGAATTAACGACACACCACCCCCCCACACACACACACCTCCGCCCGCGTGTCCGCCCGTTTGCGTCCCTTCACACTGCTCGCAGCCACCTCCCGCCCGGCGGGGGGGACCCTGTCACGTCACCGGCTCTGTCCCCATCACGGTGTGTACGTATGTCCGTACTCCCCCGTGACCCCCGCGGTGCCAGCGCGGCCGCGCTCACCCGTCTCCCTGACGCTGCTCGCTCAGTCTCGCGCCGCCGCCTCCACGGCCTGGCACCCGACGGCTGCTCTCGCGAGATCACCGCCCCCACACCGTCGCGCGCCGCAGCGCCCCCTGGCTTCTCGGCGGGGCGGGCGGTTGGCGTCGCGATGGCGGCGACAGGGGAGAGCCGGGGGGCTGGTGGCCGAGCCCCAGGCTCACTGCCCCGCCTGAGCTTCTCCCTCAGGAGCTAGGCCTGGATCTTCGGCATCCCCGTCTTCCCCTCTTCCCAGTGGCGGCGGGAGGGCCGCCCGCTTCCCCCAGCCCCAGGGCGTTCTTGGGGCGCATTGCCAGCAGCCTGGCCTTGCCTCAAGCCCTAGAACCCCACCGGGTCCCCCTCCCCTCTGGCGGCGAGGGAAAGCAGGGGGAAGGGGTGAGGCGGAGGGGATGTCAGGGGATGTGGCAAACCACCCGGACTGGGGCTTTTTCATGCCCACTGGAAAATTCCTGGCGGGAGCAGCCATACAGCTCTGCACACACACACGTGGCAGCCCATTTCTGTTTCCCATTCATGGGAGCTCCTCTGGGCAGCCAGCAGCCATGAGCCAGCAGTGTGCTCTTGTTGCCAAGAGGGCCAATGGGATCCTGGGCTGCATAGGGAAGAGTGTGGCCAGTAGGTTGAGGGAGGTCATTCTCCCTCTCTACTCTGCACTGGTGAGGCCACAACTGGAATGCTGCATCCAGTT